>ML677334.1:42512755-42525289 GCA_007922305.1 Dermatemys mawii | reverse complement strand
CGGCCTGGCTAAGTACCTCGCAGGCGGAGTAGACACCCAGCTTCTCCAGCTTTTTGGCCCGAAGAGCAGAGCGCAGCTGCGCCTTCTTCCCTGTGCTGTGGGCCAAGCTGGGGCTTTTAGCAGTGGTAGTGGCAGCAGCGCAGGCCGATCTGCTGGCGGCCAGCCCTCCCACGCCCGGGGAGCCCTGCTGCAGTCCCCGAGCCCTGCCGGCACGGGGAGGGGAGGGGGGAAGGGGGCTGGTTTCCTGCAGACCGGCCCACGCTGCTGCCGCCGCCACCGCTGAGAGCCCTGGGGGTGGCAGGGATCCCAGGTCATCCCACGATGTGGGGTAGGCAGCTGCTGAGCTCTAGACTCTCCCCTTCCCCGCTCTGCCACCGGCTGCTCTCCCAGGAAGAGGGATTGGCTGCGCCGCGGGTGGCCCCTCTGGAGCCAGGAGGCAGGGAGCAGTGGCAGCCTTGTGCTCTGCTGTTTAAAAAAAATTGAGGGAGGGGCATTGCTTTTTGGCGCCCTCAACCACTTGGCGCCCTAAGTGGCTTCCCAGTTGTTGCACCGGCCCTGTTGAAGGACAATTACGTACGTTAGAAACCATTTTGCCATCCACAACAAATTGCTGGTGAGAAACTTGCTGTCCATTTTGATAGCAGGATTTCAGGTGCTTTGAGAATGAAAGGTGGAGTTCTCAGACTGCAAAGAACAAAAATCAGAGGGGTAGCCGTGTTAGTCTGGAATTGAAGAAGTGACAAAGAGTCCTGTGGCACCTTAAAGACTAACTAAAGTATTAGAGCATAAGCTTTCGTGGGCTAATATCCACTTCGTCGGATGCAGTGGGTATTAGCCCACGAAAGCTTATGCTCTAATACTTTAGTTAGTCTTTAAGTTGCCACAGGACTCTTTGTCACTTCTGCAAAGAACAAAAGTCCTTTTATTTTTGCCCAAGGGAACCTTTGTCTTGAAGGCATCCAAAATTAGGAGAAACCAGGACATGATCAAGTGCTCTTCTGAATAGGGATGTGTGTCAGTTCTGGGCAATTGCACCTGTATTTCCTCTCAATAGCCCTGTTAGGGCACTCAGATGTTAGGCTATCAGCTCAGAAGGTCTTGCCTGTCCTGGACAGAGACATATGTCTCGCTCTCTTTTGACCAGGGTGAGTCCAGGCTGAACACTTCCTTGCCTTCACTTTGTTACTCCCAGTAAAGATGGTCTACATAAAGAGACCTGCTTGCTTTCTCTTCAGAGACTGATCCAGGGATTGTTACACATTACCACATAGTTCTTTCTAAGCAAGCTTACTTTATTCTTAAGGTAAGAAGCATTACACAGAAAACATGTAACCAACTTCATGACAAGATCCTTGACCTGCTAAAATGTGTCCCCTCCATTTGTCACCAGTATTGCTGTAAATATGCTTTGTGCCTTGAAAGATCATCATGTTTTGCATGCACCATTTTTTTTTGAACACCTCCTTAATGTGATGCTGCATGGTTTGTAAACAAGAAAATGCTTGCTGTTGTACGAAAGGGGTAACTTTGTTCATTTTCGCTGTTTCTTCACAGCTTGACAAACCTCATAGGAATAAAGCAGCCCTTCCTACACACTGAAAAGTTAACAAAGCACTAAAGCTTTCCTAAAGAAAATATTACAGAAAACAACCTTGAGGCTTCATATATAACAGCTCTAAGAGAGATGGTATTCAAACACGCATTCTACGTACAACACCCTTATGGTCAACATAAGTACCACTATTACATTATTGTTTGAGATGTTAACAATATTAGCTTCTAGTTCTCCTTTCTACATTCTGCTAACATCCTTATGTGTATACAAAATAAAATTAAACTCACGCCAGTAGGGGTTTATCATGATAGAGTGACCTATACTCTCCATTATTATACTGTTAAAGTGACCGAGAAATCACTATCCATGGCGTGGGCTGCCACATCCACACTTCAGAAAACAACAGGCATAATTTCTTCCTAATCATTTGTTTTTTTTCTTATTTCAGGGCTAAATTGCTTGTGCTTGACCAGAAATTCTGGTGCAGCAAAGCAGTGCTCAGAATAAGACCAGCGTTGCGGGGGAAGGTAGCTTTTGCTTTCTGGAAACATTCTTTCAAATAAACCCTCACTTACCTGAACGATCACACAAATAAGCAAATTAAGGCAGCTGGGGGCTAGAATGAAGCAAAACACTGGTAGGTTACATTTGCAAGGACACCTTATACATATATATATATATAGTTTTGCTCCTCCACACCTCTCAGCTTTCCTCCATCACAATCTTTCCTTTTTTTCACTCTGGTGTCCAGGGAGGGCAGCTGGCACAGTAGTAGACTACAACAGTTTTAGACCAGAAAAGGGTTCCCCTTTGCAGCTGAAATTTTCCACTGACCATTTCACACCAGAATCTACCATCTTTAACAGACACAGTTGGAGAATATTTACAATAACTTAGTGTTTTCCATTTATTGTATAGCTATACTACATAAAATCAAATATTATTCAGTCCTCTGTATTTCATTGATTGCCACTATTCTTGAATGTGAATATAATGGATTTATTGCATGGTAGCTGCAATACATGTATTGAGGATGTCACACAAACTTCCATGGTCACATGAACAATTCTGTACAAACCAGACAAAATCTTAGGATACCATTTTAACGAAAGAGCAGATCGAGCTCTTGTTTGTTTGTTTGTTTATTCTCGCAGAATAAACAAAACTAGACAAAAAGTTTTTGTCTAATTTTGTTTATTCTGCGAAAATAAACAGGCCACACAACAGACCAGATTATCAGCTAGTCAATGGAGTTATGCTGAGTTATACTGGTTGAGAATCTGACCCAATGGGATTCATTCCTGTTACCTGTTCAGTATATGTTTGGTCATATCAGTATGAATAATTTTGGAAAAAGCTACAATATACAATACCATTTTATACATATATTCAATAGACTCGCGTATCCCACATTTGCAGGCAGACTTTTCCCATGAAAATACTCATTTTCTTACATCACTATAGAATTTGTAGGTACAGTGGTAGCACATATTCATAATTTAGGCATTAATTTTAGAGATGTTTTGCAATTGTTTAAATAGCAGGTAAAATGGCTAGCCTTCTGATGGCAGAAATCTTTGTTCTGATTCTGACTGTTGTATAGGGTATGCAAACAGACAAGGTTTCTATAGCTCCTCCCATTGCATCTACCAAGTCCCAAACAGAAGACCGTTTCGAGATTCTCATTGTTATTCTATGTATTTATATTGCAGTAACACCTGGACTGTGCAATCAAGGATCCTGGCCCTCTTGTGCTTGGGGCTGTACAAACAGTTAAATAGGAGCTGGTTTCAACTAATCTTCCAACTCTACACATTTTTTGGGAAAAAAGTTTCAAAACTGTCAAATTGTCCATTTCAACATAATCGAATTGCAAAGTTTTGATTTGCTTCAAGTTGAAGTGAATTTGTTTCCAAAATACTAGTAAATTTAGAGTAAAAAAGTTTAAGAAGCTAGAAATCCAAACAAAAACATTTCAGAATTATGAAAGCAAAATGTTGGGACTGACACAAACCAAAAATTTTGGGGGGGACTTCTGGTTTGTGAAAATTGAATTTTTAAATTTATCATCCCCATTTTCTTGAAACAACACAGAAGAAATAGACATAAGACAGGTGCGATAATAGTAAATTGAACATATTATGCAGATTAAACAGCAGCCCCATTTTGCCACCTGCCTAGTCTTTGCCAGACATCAGTGTTTTCTAGGCATCATAATCGGCAGCAATAACAAATGGTCAATCCATGTTATGGCCACATGGTGACTGAGTCAAGTGTTTCTCACTGAGAATAATTTTCCAGTTACTTTGCAGCTAAGATTTCTCCAGTCCAGGCTGTACTGCCAGCCTTCATAATGGCAAAGTCATATATTAGAGGAATAAGCCCGACTGTTCTCTCCTTGAGTTTTAGATGATGTTAGAGGTGCTAGTGGCACTCAGGTTATGACATAAAAAGTAGAGTCAGGCCCCTCCAGCTTAATGAAGGCCAGCAGAGAGGTAGGCATGGCCATTTTTTATTTGTATAAATAATAGTGCAGCATGCATCTGAAAACAAAGAATGGCAAGCAGTGTTTATTGCTGTTACACATGAACCATATGTTTTGGTTTTGATGGGTCAGACCAGACAGGTTTGTGTTGCTATTTTGTTAGGGGGTGTAGGGGAGAGAAAATTAGCTAACATCAGAAGTGGGGGAAGGAGTTGGGTGGTGCAAAGAGTCTGCTGCTTTGTAGTAGTGCTCTTCTGTACTGCTACAGTAACTTGTTACTCCTGCTGTGCTGTGACTGCAGGTGAAAGTCACTTTTTGATCTGTAAACTGCATTCGGGGAACATCCAACCATGAACATGCAATTATTTGTTCTGTTTTCCTCTGCCTACGTGCTCCGAGAAAAGGCATCTGGCTTAAATGTGCCATTATGTATCAACTGAGAATTTTAACTGCCTCTTGGTGTTACTGCTGCTGCTGAGTCTTCCCGTCCATTGGCAAACAAGAAGCATTGCTTCCGGATGGGCACAGGGCACCATCAGGAGGTCTTTAAAACCATGTAAATTAAAAACAATTCAATGAGGTTTCAAGCTGAGTAGAAGTTACTTTCACTTCCATCTCTCCCCACCCTGTGCTAAAGAAAAAACTCAACTTATTCTGTATATTCTCCAGTTCTCATTCGCTGGGAATTGTGGCTTTTAGTGAAGCTGTAATCATCCATTCCGCCTTGGTATCAGCTTCTTAGTATAGTCAACTGAAAGCACTGATTATGTCTGGTGGAATTTTTCCATCATATATTCTTGCTTTGTCTTTAAAATTCTACATCATAAGACATTTACAATCATGAAAACAAGAAAGCACATTGTTTACTTTCCAAACGATCCAGTATTGAGTCATAATAACCAGCAATGCCTTGCCATTTTAGCTATTTATATCCACTGCCAAACATTCCTGAGCCAATTAATATATACATTTTTTTATGACCAGCTATCAGTAGTTCACACAGGCATAGCTTATTGCTTAGCTCTCTAGTAACTGACATAGCTGATTTATCTGCATTCAAGTGCCGTTATTGTTAAAACCCTCCCTAAAACACATACTGTTACTGTTATGTAAAATCATGAAACCAGTTTTGAAAACAAGTCTTATGGCTGAAAGGAGGCCAGAAAAATAAGCTATTGGAACAGTCCAGACCTGACGGAGGCAGGAGAGGGTTCTTCACAAATATCTGCAAAAAGTGTCTCTCTTGGAATGAAACATGCATTGATTACATAACTCCTTTACAGCTAAATCCTCAGACTTCTTGTGTAGATGCAGTACACTGTGAAAACTAATAGAACACTGCCTCCAAGAGAGAAGGATGTGGGAGGAGGCTGCTAGGCAGGGGTGAAAATTGCAAGGTTTCTCTTACAGAGTTTTCCCTTTTCTCTTACAGAGTTTTCTCTTACAGTATATGTCCCTTTTCTCTTACAGAGTTTTCTCTTACAGATTGTTCTGTTGGGACTGGAGTTGCTCCTCAGTAGACTAGGCAGATCCATCTTCCCAACCCTGCTGCCCTAAACCCACCGTTGCAAATTCCAGGGGAATTGAGGGATTCAGCTACAGTCTATGCTTCTTGCATCTGGGCCTTGGCCCTTTGTCAGCATGGCAGTAGTACACTGTCTATACTGGATTCATATCGATATACCTAAATACCAGTGTGCTTTTGTGCATGTGTACATTTATTTAGGATGCTTGGGCTCTGATCAATCCCTCAAGCTGACCTATTATTTAGTATAAATAATGGCACTGGTCAGGAAACTATCTCATCCCCCTTTCCCTCCCTTCCCCTTCATTTTCATCAACATCCCCCCTACCCCCCAAGTTTTTTTCTTGAAAAACTGAAAGTTGCTGGTTTTGGCAGGTGAAAAAATGAGAGGTTTTTTAAAAATAATCTTCAAATAATTTTGTAATTATATGGATTTGTCAAAATTTCCATTTTGATGGAAAAAGCCATTTTCTCAGATAGATAGATAGATAGATAGATAGATAGACACAGATGGAAGCTGGGGGGGGGGGCGAAGCTAACAACCTAACAAATAACTGCTGTATGAAGAACCCATTTTAAAAATAATAATAGCTCCTATCTTTGAAAATCTTCAACTTCCTTGTAGTCAAATTAAGAAATACATGCCCCATGTCAAAAGTTATTATTTTGTCATGGTTATTTTTAGGAAAAGTCCCGGACAGGTTGAGGACAATACACAAAAAATCATGGATGCCTGTGATCTGCCTTTTACTAAAAATAAGGAGGGGTGGGCTGCCTGCAGTTGGAAGGGGAGGATGACAGTTCCCGCTCCCTGCACCACAGCAGCTGCTGACAGCTGCGGGGCCCCCATTGCCTGCAGCACCTGGGAGTTCCGGGGTCCCCGCACCTGGTGACTCACGGCTCCGATCCACCGCTTCAGGGCTGAAGCTGAGGAACCTATCATGGAAGTCTCTGAAAGTCACAGAATCCATGACCTCTGTGACAAAATCTTGTCCTAAAATATTTCCTAAGACAGTCATTATGGTAGCTTTTTATTTGACCATTACTTATCCTTACTATTAATGTGCTCTAATATTATGCCACAATTAATCTTTTTACTTGGATGCAGTTAGTATTTAACAGTTTTCACTGAAAGCATGGGAAAAGAGGGGTCACTCCAGAATAGGCATCTTGTAATACTTCTCAAAGTGATTCTGAGCATAGAGGTTGGGGGAGCGGGGATAAAAAACCCACTAATGATGTGAGTTGATTGTGAGTTTTCCAGACCAATGAAATTACTAATGCAACATGTTTCTGACAGAAAAAAATAGCATGACAGATAATGCAGGAACAAAATATGTGTTAATATATACTATTGTATTCATAAATTTTAATAGAACTATTTATCACAGCAGGAACTGTTAAAGAATTCTGTAGGCTTTCTGCCATTGTGGTAGGATGAATGATGAATCAGATATAACATAGGGTTTCTTAATAATTTATTGGGTCATGAGTTATGGTTTTATTCTATTGAAAATTATTAGATGGGTTTGCCTCAGGCAGAGAGTATGGTATATGAAAAAGGAAAATAGATTAAGCAAACACTCAATGAGTTTAATCATTTCAAACAGGGCACTGGTTAAATGCGCTGACAGATTTGTCATTAATTCAGCAGACGTTTTCACCTCCACACAACATAATCACAAGCTGGGAGTTGTCAGGGAGGTCCTGAAAATGTGATGTTTATAATGAATAGTTTGCATAATCCATTATTTTCACACAAATTATGTATTTTCTCCAGAAAGGAGGACAAGAGACAGAACAGAGGGTAGAAGGTCATTTTTCAAGGATGGTGGTATTGAAGTAGCTCTTTTCATCCCCAATTCACATTATCCCACTCTGATCAGCCAGTGTCATGCATCCTTGTGCTACCAAGCAGGAGATGGAATAAACTATTGTTATTGCAGCTTCCTTTTCTTCAGCTGGTACTTCGGCCTTCTGGAAGGCTTCTTCATTTTGTACTGAGTAGCAATAGTTGCCATATCTTAAACTAAAAATAATAATATAATCAATGCACCAGTGTAATTAGTCCTGACAGCTGATGTTAGAGGGTTTTCCCTTCACTCTCCCACTTCCCTGGTTCTTGTCATGCAGACAGCAAGCAGCAAAAGACCAGAAGTCCAAAGTGCAGACCATGTGCTGTTTATTGGGGTTAGATCCAAACAAGCATATGCATAGTTCTGCACACCAGCAGAGTATTTCCCAGTGTTCCATTCCCAGCCTTGACACCACAGATCATTTACCCCATACCTCCCTTCCCAAGTTTGATGCTTCAGAGCCTTTACCATGTCCTTGTTCTCCATTCCCAATTCCCCATTCCCCATTTTCTCTATTCCCACTTCCTCCTTAGCAGGCCCAAATATACCTGCAATGCACACCCACAGTCTCACTCCTTAAAACCTAGGTTCATGTTGGGTCTGGGGTCTTCATCCAACCCCTTTTGTACCACACGGGAGGGGTAAAGTGTGAGGTTGTTCTCCTGTCAGGGATGAGAATTTCTTTGGGGTCTTTTAGTATTTTATACCTATCCTGCCCCCCCACAAGCCCCTTTGCCCCTCCCAACTGGTTTCTTGACTTTGCCTTGAGATAGGGGTTGAGGCGATCTTGGGGCTTGTCTACACTACTGCATGAGGTCTATCTAAGATATGCAACTTCAGCTACATGAGTAGCGTAGCTAAAGTCAGCATACTTTACTTACTGCGGTGTCTTTGCTAGACTAGACATGATAAATCGAGCCCCGCTGGATCAATTGCTGCCCACCCATCTGGTGGATAGTGTAGACAAGCCCTTAAAGTGTGCTCTCCAGTAACACTTTAAACTGCTTTTATCTATTCTCATTGTACTAGCTGACTAGGCAGAAGTAACATCACAGTGTCTTTGTCCCTTGTTTAGACATTTTAATATAAGAGTATCAAAAAGTCAAAATTCTATCCCAGGCTAACAAACAGATCTATGTACTTACAGCTGAATATCCACTATTCAGTTGATAGATTATTTTACATGCCAGTGAAATCATTTCTTAGCCTTCAAATTGTGGAAACTTGCAACACTAGTACCATTGCATTTTGCTGCAAAACTTTAACAGGGAAAGCCAAAGCATTTTATTTATTATTATTTTAATATTACTGTAATGTGTACAAACCTCAATAACTTTGTTGCAATACTTTAACTGGGAATGCCAGGGGAAGAATGCTACTGAGTGATTTCCCCTTTGAAAGCAGTATAAGCATCTATCACTTTATCTGCACCAGTAAGCCTAAGTTTTGCAATTCTGATTCATTATCTTGCATCCTTCCTATTAAACACTGTAACATGTGATTATACTTATAAAAAATGTACAAAGAGGGCCTGATTCTGTATGACACTGATGCCTCCAGCAATGGGTATGCTGGTTCTCACCAACTTGCAGGGTCACTCCCAAAGAATTTGAGATTGCTATCCTTTTACTACAAAGACAGTCTGTGAGATAAGGTTACTAATCCGTGGTAACAAGCATATAGCAATTCTCAAAATGCTTGGCTACCACAATTGGCATTATAAATAGGGCAGGGCCAAAGGATTAATTTTAAAACGATAGACAGTAGCCTCTAAAGATTTAGTGCTGGACATCATCAGAACTGTTAAAGCAGTTGGGTCAATGCACAGGATCCAAAAAGTAGTCAGAGTGTACAGATTTTTTCCCCTTCCCTTGACACATGAGATTTGGGTATGGCTGGCTCAGGATACAGCTTTTCTGCTTTTGCAGCTGCAGAAAATTTGCTTTTGCAAGGGGAAATCTCTGCGAGCCATGCACAGCGAGAATTGTTCCAGCCTACAACATGTGATCCTCCAGTCCTGAGCTCATCCACTTGCCCCAACCCATCCCCTAATATTCTTCAGAATTGTTACCATGCAGAGGAGTCTTACCAAGACATGACCTGTTTCCCTCCTCCCTCAAATCCATTTGCATCCATTCTGCTGCTAGCAAGCATTCTGCTTCTGTGAGGTAAGGAAATGATTTGCCTCATCATACCACATACTGTTTCCTTTTCAGGTCATATAGTTTTTGAAACAGCAAACTATAGGTAGAGAGATGTTCAAGGAGTAAAATCTCACATGCACAAAGGTTGTTCTCAATTTCCTCAAACACCTTTTGGACTAGGAATAAATAAATCTACAGCACTAAATCATGAAGCCAATTGGCAAATGCTCTGGTAATCAAGAGAGCATGCAAAATGTGCTAGCTTTCTATTTGCTCCAACTACCATTATCACATTACTATTTTACTTCACTGATGGCTATAGTGACCTCAGGCCAAAAGTCATCAAGGAACATTACCCTTCACTAAAATTAAGGCCATTTCTACTATTACTGACATATGAAAATATGAAATGGGAAATGAGTCAAAGCAAGAACTTAAGTTGAGAAACTTCTTGTAACAGAATCACTTTTGTTATTACAGAATATGATATTGCACCCAAAAATCTAGCTAAAGGAAGATGATTAAGGTTGCAAAGACAATCACTCCAGGGTTAAGAAATAGCAGCATTAATATTACCTGCATAACCTTAATTCAGTCGCTCTGTGCATATGTATTATGATACAGGTCCAAATCCTTAGCTGATGTATCAGAGTTAATGGAGCTACACTGATTTACACTAGTTGAAGATCTTGTTCACAGTCTTTAATTACATGACAACATATGTTATTTCTATAGCACCTCTGCCTCAGTTAGTGAGCCCACAAGACAGGGTTCAGCAATTAAGGTAAATTGTTGAATATGCCCTTTTATCTTAATCATTCATTGTGTCTCTCCATATCTAATTTACTATACACCATCCAACCTGCACTGACCATGATATTATTCATTTTCTCATGGGCATTTCAATAGTGTCCCTCACTCTCCTTCTGAGCGTCACAAACATTAATACAATTAGCACATGAAGTAGGAAGAAAGTGTTTTTGTGTTGTTGTTTTTTCTAACTGATAGGAAATGGAGGCCCAGGGAGATTATGGCCAGTACTTCCAAAAACTCCACTAATTGTGAAGAAAGCAAAGTGTGCCCCTGAGGACATTCTGCACAAAAAAATTAAAAATTTGGTGCCCAATACTTAAAAATTCTGCAATTTTTATTTGTCAAACTGCAGCATGTCATTGAGGAGCAATGTAGGTTCAATTCTCCATCTCTCTGCCGGGGTGTGTGCGAGAATTTAAATGGGAGAATTCCCATATCCCAGGCAAGTGTTCAAGCCACTGTGAGCCCTGGGCCCAATGACCTTCCTTCTTCTCTTCCTGTAGAAGCTACACAGAGTAATTCTCTCTCACTAGCCGAAGGCTATCTGAGTATTTTCTCACAGCGGAACAGTCATTTGGCCAGAAAGAGTGAAGCATAAAAACAAGACTATAGCCCAGACTTGGAGGCAGGAGACCTCAGTTCTTATCCCCCTGAGCCAATCGTTCTTTCATTATTTATTCCAAGTGGAACAACTTCTACAAGAGACATTGAGGGAGTCCCTCATCAAAATATCCTATAGGTCAGTGGTTAGAGCATCCTCATGAGACAAGTGGGACATACCTTATTCAAATTCTTTCTCCCCCTTTGGCAGAGAGAGGGTAATTGAACCTGGGATAAAAGGTATAAGGTGAATGGTGGCAGCTCTTTCTTTTCCTACTACTACATAGAGAAGGCAGGCACCTAACTCTCACAAGAAATGTTTTACATACATAAGCCTCCAGGGACCAGGTTTCCATTCATGGATCACTAGAAGAGCAAGGCATCTCCCTGCTGACCAGGTTTAGATGCTTGTCTTTAGGAGACTTCCCCCCGCCCCATCCCCAACATCTACCCTGGCCAGCTTAGTTAGCTCCTCACCTAGCATGATAGCTTTTGGAAATCACATTATTAGGCATCTTTATCTCCCAGTTCATTGTATAGGGAGCCTAGGCACCAAACTCAGGCTTTGTGGGTCAAAGTGTTGTTTACGTGATATTCTAGGCAACGTGATGCTTAGTGTCGCAACACCAAACTCCACTGAGTTCCACATTAAGTATCTCAAAATGATTACCTTGCTTCTGTGACTTGTCCAGAACTCAAATCTGAGCCAAGGATAGAACTAAATTCTCCTTAGTGATATTCAACTGCCTTAATCAGAAACTATCCTTTCTTTTCTTGTAATCTCCTGCCTCATTCACTACATACCTTCCAACTTCTGGAACAAATGAAGCAGGGTTTCATAGCCAGCGACCTCATTCATCCCATTATCCCAATTCATTCACTGAACACTATTCATCCCATGTAATGAAATGGGGACCATCAGCAGCACAACACAGACTTCTACCACTTGAGTTGGAGCTGCCAGCTGGGGTAGGCTGTTATTTCATGTCCCAGCCACAAGAGTAGGATATAGTATTCCTATTGATTACAGTGGGAACAGGATCACACCCATAGCCAGGAAAGGAACACAGACTTTTATGGGTACATCTACACTAAACACTAAGCACGGGTTCACAAATCATTCTGACTTGGGTTAGCAGAGTCCTAGGACCCCCTGCTAGAGGGCTGGGTAAGAACATGACTCCCGCTGAGATTCGACTCTGAACTAGTCATTTGCAGTGTGGGCACAGGTCAAGCCACAGACCTACATCAGAAATCCTGCATAGTGCTAGTGGATGCACTAGCATGACTGTGAGCCCTGGGTCCAGTAATTGTAACTATGTGTTTACAATATAGTCTGGATGTTCAAGTGTAAGCTTGGAAACACTGACTCCCTAAGCCTGTGTCCAACAGACCTGGGATTACAATGCAGTGTAGACACACCATATGCGACCAGAAAAATATTATGTTAGACAGAGAACAGGCATCTTTTTGCTTCTTTCTCTGGAGTGCTCCATTTTTAAATTTCTAGTATCTGGCTAAATACCTTTTTGGTTTCTTTTCTAAGAAGAGCGTTG
>ML677334.1:42458592-42512355 GCA_007922305.1 Dermatemys mawii | reverse complement strand
TACATATGTGATATATAGACATATATCACATATGTAAATATATCTATTTACATATGTGATATATGTTTATATGTTTATATATATCTATTCCCTATCAGTTTTCTGTTCCCTAAAACATATGTGATATATGTGCTACTATTTTTGTTTTGCAGATAACAACTTGATAACATGCATTGGATTCGGCCTTCCTTTAGAATGGTAAAAGAAAGACCAGAAATGTAATGAAATATTCTTACCTGTCCTATGACAATAGTGTAAGTAAATTGGATTGCATACGTAGCTGAACTATTTCATAATCCTGATAAGACTTGAGTGTAAAATCTTTGAGTGAAGGTGGTAAGGATAATCTGTAAGAAGGTTAACATATACCTCTGAGTCACAGACTTGTGGCTACTTTGGAAGCAGGATACCAGACCAGATGTATCTATGATATGGTAGTTTAGTTCCTCTGCATTTGTAAACTACAGACTTTCCTCTTCCCTGAGATGTTGCAGTAAAAATGGCACATATGCAAAAGTAAAACCAGGTCTTCAGTGAAAAGGACATCAACCATTTTTATTCAGCAAGAATAAACGTAAAACTTCCACATACCTTATCTGAGAACAGTTAATGACCATTGCAAACACGCATTAGCTGTTTAATGATACTGTAAATCTCATCCTCCACTTGCAACGCAGTTACATCTGCATTATGTATCTGAGGCTGAAGAGTGCCCATCCTAATGAAAAGGATCATGTAAGCAGAAAAAAAGAGAACACTGCTACAAGGAGCAAAATGCAACATTCGTCTAGATTGAAACCGTCATGGGGGAAGAATGGCATAAAGATGGATGTGTGCTCGCAACCTGCTGGGGGGCAATCTTAAGAAAAAACAAATTAGCAATGAAATTATGCAATTTTATCTAGCAAGTGCAAGTTTATCCATTTGTGGTATTTCCTTTTGGTGTCAACTCTTAAAAAGGAATGATGACTATACAGCACTCTCAAATCGATATGACATTTAACCTTTGCATAACATTTGATGGTATTTTAATTTTCTATGAAAACAGGCTGAAATGTTAGCTTTCATTTTGTTACCATTTTGTATATATGTTTCTTTAAATATATTTATTTTGTCTCAGAAAGGAAGGCGGGGGGAACCTAAAATGTCAGGGCAGAAGAGGTAGGAGAGAATTTGATCTGGCAGTTTAAATTTGCTGCTACTGTGTATATGAAGCAAAATGATCATTAATGTTATTCAGAAAGGAGACTTGCATAAATTAATGAAATGAACCCTAAGGATGGCTGTCAAACTGTCATATACTCACAAGCTGCGAAGTTACTGAGTAAAGCTGTCAGTCAGGGTTTGACATTCTAAAATCGTTCGGCAAGCATTAAGCATTCAAAGCTCTGCTGGTAATAAACCTGGCAACACTCCGATAAGCTGGCCCCAGGATTCCCTCAGAATAACTCCACCCCTGTGACTCAGTCTCCTAATTTTGAGAAGAATCTAGCTCAATTTGTTGATTTTTTAAGTATTTTTTTTCCTCTTCCTGAAGCCAGTATTCCTATTTTCTAATTCCTAAACAAACATATTGGCCTCAGATAAATTGTAATCCATAGCACAGCTCTACTGAAGTAAAATGATTTACCCCAATAGAGGATCTAACCAGTAAGTGTCCTCCCAGTGAAACAATGTGGTGAAGACAGTGCCTAAATACTGTATTTTGGTTACTGGTGCTATAGGCTCCATTTCAGCAAACCAAATCTTTTGCTGAATTAGGGCTGTGTATAGTACTTACCTTAGATAGAGAGCTAGTAATGACCTGGAAATGGTCATTGTCTAATCTATTATGTCAATTTCCCGATCATTTCTAATGAGTCCATTAACATGGTATCTCTGCGCCAAATACACAACTTACAATTGTTGTTAAATATATTCAAACCAATTCTTCTTATGATAAAGTAGTTCCATTTGGTTTTGTTTTCATCTCCCTTTTCTTTTTCATTTATTCCATTTACCTTCCCTCTCTCAGTCTCTCCCTCTTTTTCATTCTGTAGTTTTGTTACCTCAGGAAGGCTTTTCAAAGATGTATGCTCTTTTGTATTTGGTCCTGAACAAAATCATCCTAGGCCTCAATTTAAATGTCCTCTTATAAGGTGTTAATAATAAGGGTTTTGGGGGAAGAAAGTCCTGCTCCCTGCTTTTGAGTAGAGTTTAGAGTTGAGTAATAGTTTTTTTTCTCATTCTCTGTTTAAATTAAAGTAAACAAACAAGCAAGCAACCAAACAAAAAACGACAACAACAGATCCGTTTCCTGGATGAAACAAACATACGTACCAAAGATTCATTTTGGGAAATTGTTTCAATTTCAGGCATTTTTTATCACTATTTTATGAAACACAAATGAAATTTACAAATCTATCACACACACTCTGTCACTGCATGCTCATTATTGCCCTTATAGCAGGCTTGGGCAAACTTTTTGGTCTGAGGGCCACATTGGGGTTGCAAAATTGTATGGAGGGCCGGGTAGGAAAGGCTGTGCCTCCCCAAACACACTGGTCCTGCCCCCATCCGACCCCCACCCACTTCCTGCCCCCAACTGCCCCCCTCAGAACCCACAACCCATCCAATCCTCCCTGCTCCTTGTCCCCTCACTGTCCTTTCCAGAGACCCCGCCGTCCCTAACCACCCCCCGGGAACCCCACCCCCATCTAAGCCTCCCTGATCCTTGTCCTCTGATCTCCCTCTCCCAAGACCTCCCCAAATTCCCCCCAGGACCATATCCCCTACACGACCTCCCCCTTCTCCCTGTCCCCTGACTGCCCTGACCCCTATCCACTCCCCTGACTCCTGACAGACTCCCAGAACTCCCACACCCTATCCTATCCCCATCCCCTGACCGCCCCGTCAGAACCTCGGCCCCATCCAACTGCTCTCTGTCCCCTTACTGTCCACAAGACTCTCTGCCCCTTATCCAACCCGCCCGACCCCCTTATGATGCTGCTCAGAGCAGCATGTCTGGAGGCCGCATGGCCCACTAGAGCTAGACACACTGCCCCGCAGGAGTTCGCAGCCCTGTCCCCTTATGAAGCCACTCAGAGTGGCAGGAGATCAGGCTCCACCGGAGCCAGCCACACCTCTGCAGCACTGCCGAGGAGCAGCGGGCCAGAGCACTAGCGTGATCTGAGGCTGCAGGGGAGGAGGGACAGTGGGGGAGGGGCTGGGGGCAGCATTCCTGGCTGGGAGCTCAGGGGCTGGACAAGACGGTCCCGCGGGCTAGATGTGACCCGTGGGCCATAGTTTGCCCACCCCTGCCTTACAGTGTTCATAATGTTAAAACTATTTAACTGATTTTTTTTCCAACTTAGCTTGTCTTTATCTGGGATAAGTTTTGGAGCTCTGAGTTACCCTTAAGTATTGAGGTAGTATAATAAAATTAATACTTTATACTCTATATTAATGCTTTGTAAATATGTAATCCCCTATGAGTCTCCTAAAGTGTGTTTTTATTTATCAGTCAGTTTGTTCCCTGATGTAGAAGTATTAACCTAATTTTAAAGACACAGAAACTCAGGAAGATAGGCAATGAGTATTTTCAAAATTCACCTCTAAAGTTGGTAGACCCAATATTTTCTGGGTCCAGCTTAAGACATTCAAAATGTGAGGTAGTCAAAACTGGAGGCCACTTTTGAAAATGTAGGCTTTAGTGACTACCCAAGATCTATCATGTTTCTTGTGCGAATAAAAAATTAATTAAAAAAAACAACAATAAAAGGTCCAGGTCTCCAAGCTCCTAAAGGCTTGGTTTAGATCAGGGATCGGCAACCTTTGGCACGCAGCCTGCCAGGGTAAGCTCCCTGGTGGGCTGGGCTGGGTCAGTTTGTTTACCTGCTGCATCTGCAGGTTTAGCCGATCGCAGCTCCCACTGTCAGTGGTTCACTGTTCTAGCCCAGTGAAGGCTGCAGGAAGCGGCGACCAGCACATACCTCGACCTGTATCGCTTCCCGCAGCCCCATTGGCCTGGAGAGGTGACCCGCGGCCAGTGGATCGGCTGAACCTGTGGACACAGCAGGTAAACAAACTGGCCTGGTCTGCCAAGGGGCTTACGCTGGCAGGCTACCTGCCAAAGGTTGCCAATCCCTGGTTTGGATGATGCAATGTAGCTTGCTTAATACATACTGTATTCCTTTTAATTTCCCAACTGATACAATTACTGACAAAGTGAAACTCAACATTTAGAGATCAATTCTGTTCTCAGACACAATAAACTGATTCACATTCCTCTATGGATTGTAAAATGTACTGTAGTATTTACATGCATAACACCTGATCTTACAAAAGACATTACAATGTGTGAACAGGTATGAAAAAGCAGGATCAAGCCCTTAATAAGAAAGGTATAAATACAGCATTATTTCAGCATTAGCTAAATGGTTCACTGAATAGCAACTAGTGTATTCACCTCTTGTTCAAGTTCCCTCATTCTTGTCTATTTTCTGATAATTCAGCAATGCTTTGACACAGAATCATAACGGATAGTAGACGTCTTCTTTCTTCATAATATAACACAGCGTAACATTGAATTAAAACAACCATCATAATCTCCCTTTCTTCAGATAATTTGTGAAAATATCCATCTTTTTTAACATATATTTGGCATAGTAGCACTTGGAAAAGCACATCCAGGGTAGTAATTAGCTAAATCCATGTTTCAGTAATGTTTTGAGGTACATAATATATTTGGGAAATATATGTAGTACATTTTAAATGTGAAATCATATATTTCCCCTTTAAAAGTGTTTTATAGTTTGCATTGATCTGAATTTTAAAGCCTATCATTACTGTGAATCTATGTTTGCCAGCCAGTAAACAACAACGGCATTGTTTTCTTGCTCAAATAATCATTTCTGGGGAGTGAGACTTTAGGATATTGTAATCTTTCTAGCCTACAGCTCTTTTGCCTTAGCCATTGTAACCATAACTTAGTTTACTTTGAGCAATTATTTATGCACATGTCATTCTAAACTAATCAATTTCCACACCATTTTTCACCAGCAGTCAAGCTTAGCTAGTAGAAAACGAAAAAATCTGTTACTTTAAGCACTGGTGGTTTTCTATTACATCCCTCATTAAAATAAAATTAAAAATAGAAAACACTACAGATATACTTGTTACTATTTTCAAAGTGTTTGTGTCTGTATTATTAGGAACATTTTTCATTTACTTGACTTGACAATTCCTGTAGTCTTTCCTTAGGTGTCATTTGCTGTCTAGATTTTTAAAATATGATGGTGCTTCAGTGCACTTACTTATAATGAGCATACAGAAATAGATTTTCCTGCCCAGGGTTGTGCATACCTTGCCAACCAATTAGAATGAAGAGGAGGCAAGAATCCTGTTGGAATTTGAGATCCTATTCTGTGGTTAAACAATCCCTATAGACTTTTTCATAATCATCATTAGTCTGCTTTCTACTATGTCCCCAAAATAATTTAACTTGGAGCATTAAGATGTATAGTCTAGGTAGTATGGAAATACTATAACAACACTAGGACCAAGCAAAAACCAATTAGCTAAACAAACATCCAGCTCTACTTGAAAATGTATAGTTCTATTTACAACCTGCCTTTTTTTCTGGTTCTGGAAAAGTATAAGATAAAAGGCTAAATTCTTCTCACTCTAATACTTGGGCAACAGACTAGAATGAATTTCACTTAGGGAGGAATTTTGCCAACAGATGTTTTTGTGGTTATAGCACTAAACAACAAATTAGAAACTGATGGTCACTGCACCATCAACTGCATACCAACCTGCTACTTGATATTACGCTAATGAAGTCAAAGGGCATTTGCCATTGATTTCAATTGATTTCAATAGGAGAAGCTTTAGAGGCAAAAAGCAACCTCAAAAGAAGCAGCGAATGAACTCTATAGAGTCTGAGGTTTTGGCAGTCTCACAAAGTATGTCCCTGATTATTCGAGGACAAGAAACTCGATGAAAAGGCATTCAGCACATGTTCAGCGCCTGCTTTTTGGGATTCTCAGAAATAAGACAACTAATTTGAGATCAAAAATCTTTTCCCCAACATTATTTTATAGGAGATTTGATATTTTTTCAAGAAGATTATTATTTTGTCTGGCCAAAAGAAACTTGTGCTGTACACATGGAATAAAAGAACATTGTCCCCATACCCAAATGCCCCTTGCACAAAACTAAGCCAAATAGATGGTCTATATACAGTACATGCAACATATCTATTTTTTCCATTACATTTTCTCTCTCTCTCTCTGCCGCTTTTTGTCCTTTTATTAAAAAGTTTCCTGACAACTTATTTCCAGCCTGTTCACACTTTACATTCTTTAATTTTTTTCCATTGGATTTTTATTTCTGCAACCACTCTTTCCCTTTTACTCAAACCTGTTTTTTACTTAGCCACATGAGTTCATCTTTCTTTACTCAGAACCCCACTAAAAGCATTACATTAAGGTTAAGCGATGCTACTGCACCAGGAAATTGAGAACAGCCAAGATTTTCAAAGATAAGAGCCTAAGGTTAGACTTCTACCTCATTATTTAAGCTCCCACCTAAGTGGCCTAATTTTAACAATTGCTGAGTGCCAAGCATTTCCCATTGACTTTGCCATTAGTTACTGGGCTACTTAGCTCATTTGAAAAACAGGCTTCTTTTTCAGAAGCCTAATTTTGAAAATTTTGGTTGTAATGTACATCTGGCCTCATAGAATAATTTTCAACAGCACCATTTTCTGGAAGTGGTACTTCCAGCTCCTATAATAAAAAAAAAAAGTTTGCATTTATATAGCAACTTTCAGATGGTTATCTCAACGTTGTGGCACACATTAATGAATTAAGCCTCACAATACTCCTTCAGTGAAATACCATTTTTCAGATGTGCAAATTTGGCATTGCATGGTTTGGGCACTTCCCTAAAGTCACCCAGCCAATCAATGGCAGGGCTGGGATTAAACTCAGGGCACTTCCATTTTCATGTTGTAACCACTATCCTCTGGGAAGCTTATATTAAAAAGATACATAGTTAGCCTCCTTGGCGCACCTGCATTAGGGCACTCAGCTCCTGGGACTGGGTTCTGTATGGAGTGCAGGGACTGAACATGAGCTGCTCCCCCTGGAGAGCAAGAGGTCAAGATGGTGAAGAGAGGCAGCTGGAGTGGATGGCATTTCCTCCACCTTTGTTTCAGCCAGTGGAGCTGGCAGGCCATGCAGGGAAAAGGAAACTGCACCCTGTATAACTGAATGAGTAGACTTGGAGAAGTAAGGCTAAGTTTCAGGAGAGATTGGCTGTGAGAGGGTGTTCAGCAATGTAAAGTGGGAGGGGGGCAAAAATAGGGCCCCGATATGGAACACTGGCCTCTAGTCAGTCAGCATATTTAATACAAATCTATTTCTGGTATCTTAGGCTGCATCATTTATTGGCTGCAGTAAATGACCTGCAAGAAAGGAGCAGTGGAGGAATTCTAACTCTGAGTAATAGGTCTTCACAGGACTACAGTTTACACACCACCCCAAATGGAATGGCCCTTAATTTTTATGTGTGACGTAATAATCTCTCCATGCAGGAATTTAAACCAGAGTGATGACTAACTAGCCAATTAAACATTAGCCCTGTTTCCATGTATTTAGCCTCAGCCTAGATACATGGAAACTCCCAAACACTGCCTTTAACTTTTTCTACAACAAATGAACGTCTGAAGAGAAAAAGGGACTTCTAACCATACAAGAATTTCATCCTTATCTTCTCGTCAGTTATGGGAGCGCAAAGTCCTGTAAATACCAATTCTTCCCTATCCTGGGCCTGATATGGCTACAACTACCATGAATACAATTCTTCTCTGTGACTACTAGGTGATCATGACAGAATATATATAGGGGAGAAGAGCCATCTTCACAAGAAAATAGAGAGAGAAAATAATGAAAATAAAGAACAGAATAAGATAGCAAAGATCACACTTAGGTTTTTGGAGCTACTATAAATGACCTAGAAATTTAAAGGAAAGAAGTGAAGAGGAAGGGGAAACAAGAATGAAAGAGGCAAAGAAGAAAAAAAAGTTGGTGGAGGGTCTGAAAGAAACTTGATAGACTTATTCATCACTCTTGTTGTGGCAGTGTTTTAGAAATCCACTTCAAATGGAGTAACCTAAGACAGATTGATAAAAGTACAGTTAACAGGTCTAGATGCCAGCAATCTTTGTGCATAAGAAAGAATTATCAGCATAAAGTGTTTACTTTCAGTATTAGTCGAGGATCTCCATGGTCTACAATTTTCAAAAAAACATGACATTTAATTTCCTGTGAAGGGACTAATTCCTGTCTCCATTCACTATGAAGGCAAAATTGAACAGGGGGGACACACATCTTACATGGATGGTGGGGATAAGAGGAAATAATTTAATTTTCAAGCGACTACAGTTAAAAATCTCCAGCTACATTGAGTCTTTCAAATAGAGAAATCTGAACAGGCAAGACACTGGATTCAGTAGTATATTAAATAATCAAGGAAGGAGTATGAAAAAAGCCCCAAATCATCATTTTCCTTGCCAAGACAGCCTTGGGAGACTCTGAATTGTAATTTCTACAATCATTTAAAAATGACTTATGTTTACTGGGAAACTGTCATGGGAGATTGTAACCTTTACATCTTTGAGGCTGACTGTCTAGAGAGACTTTAAAGTTTTACACAATCTAATAACTATCTGAAGACTTTTGGACAGAAAACAATGTCTTCAACCAACCTTTGAAAGGTGAAAATGATCTGTAAAGTCAAATGCACACAGTAGCACATAGAACTTCCTGTCGCTAAACCTTAGAAACTGAAATAAAGCATGTCCTAAAGAAAGAAATTTCTTGCTTAGCAAGCAGCATAATTCATTTTCAAAGCCAGGAACAGAACAGGGGAGTCTCGCAGACATTTTACATACAACAGTGAAGACACTGGTCCAACATTTCTGCTGGCATAAACTGGAGCAGTGTTGAGTCAATGAAATTCTGGATTCCGTGAACTCAATTGCAAAACTGCCATGGAGTTTCACCCTTAAGACAGACAGAGACAATGAGACCAATTCTCAGGTTTGGCTGAGCTTAGAGTAGTTGCTGTAACTGGGACTGACCAAACACATTACAAGCAGAATGAAGTTGAAAATCATGATAGATGAGATATTTGACATTTTTTAATCTTCCTTTTTGGAATGACTACAGACATGTGACCCAATAGACCATCTCAAACAGAAATAAACTGTGTCAGGAAAAAAATTCCAAAGCCAACTCTGAGGTTTTCTTCACATAATTTTTCTTGCATCCTCCTTCCCAAAGGAAGGGATGAGAGAACTTCCAGAGCAGAGACCTCAAGAATCTGTTGGGTAAATAGTCCAACTGCACTGTCAGTGAAGACGGATTTGTGGTCAAAGCATTTGTCTGGGATTCAGGAGATCTGGGTTAAACTCCCAGTTCTACTACAGACTTTTTCTGTGATCTTGGGCAAGAGTCTTGGTTTCTCCATGCCTGTTTCTCTATCGCTAAATGGCAATAAGAATATTCATTTTCTCCCACTTTTTGTCTGTCTTGTCTGTCTAGATCAGAGATCAGCAACCTGGGCATGCAGGACCGCAGCGTAAGCACCCTTAGCAGACCTCACCAGTTTGTTTACTTGCTAGTTTGCCGACCGCGGCTCCCATTGTCCGTGGTTTGCCGTCCCGATTCCATGGGGGATGTGGGAAGCAGCACAGTGCTGGCTGCCACTTTCCGCAGCCCCCATTGGACCGGGATGGCGAACCGCGGGTAGTGGGAGCTGCGATCGGCAAAACGGCAAGTGAACAAACCAGCGGGGCCCACTAAGGGTGCTTATCCTGTGGCCCTGCGTGCCAAGGTTGCTGATCCCTGGTCTAGATTGTAAGACAGGCACTGTTTCTTTCCATGTTTGCACAGTGCCTTGCACAATGTTGCCCAGTCTCAACCAGGGCCTCTAGTTGCAATCAGAACACAAATAATAACAATAACTTCACATAATGAGATTAAGAACAATTTCACTGAAGGATATAAAGCTCAAAGACAAAATTGCCATTCATTTTCAGAAAAAGAGGAAAGAGGGTATTAGCTACAAGGACCAGAAAAATACAAAGTTAAGGATACTCTCTGCCTCTTTCTCTCTTTCAATATATCCCTTGCTCTCAGGGCTCATCTATACTTAAAACATTACAGTAGCCCAGCTTTAGCTCTTCAGTGCAGACACTATCTGTGCTTACAGGAGGGATTCTCTCATCAGCATAGATAATCCATGTCCCTACGAGGTGGTAGCTAGGTTGGGTCACTGTGCCTCAGTGGATCACAGCTGAGGCTGCCAGATTCAGGATAAACGGCTGAGAAATAGGGCATACTCACCCCCGACTGATGGTTATTCTATCATTATATATAACAAACCAGTAACAAAAGTAAACTTCTCTCTCACCACAAGAATAGTCAACAAGAATTCATAAATGCAGTCTGCTTAGGTATCCCAGCCCTTGTTTTACCACCCAGACACTAGGCTTTATGATGAGTGGCTATTGACAGCCTGTTTAATCAAACAGGTTTTTTTCCCTCAGGAGACCAGCCACATAACCAGGACAATATATATCTCAGATCTTACCCAATAATCACACTGTTCCCAATCCTCTACTAACTTAAATCGGAAGGTTTATTTATGAGAAAAAAGAAGAAGAGACTTAAAATGGTTAATCG
This sequence comes from Dermatemys mawii, assembly GCA_007922305.1. Lineage (NCBI taxonomy): Eukaryota > Metazoa > Chordata > Testudines > Dermatemydidae > Dermatemys > Dermatemys mawii. The sequence goes on along the minus strand of ML677334.1, from coordinate 42,501,622 downwards.
ATCATATACAATATGCAATAATCATTGTAAAGTTCTTACATCAGGTTTCAAGCAGTGATGTTACAGACTGCTGGCTTGTAAACTCTCTAGTAAACTTCCAAAAGAGTGGAAGGTCAATAGAATTGTAAGTCCAGAAAATCAGAGCAGGAAAGAGGCAAGATAGAGATGTTTCCAGTGTCTTTTATACCCTTTGCCATACGCTTGGAAATCTTCTGTTCAGACAAAGCTCACAGTGGAAAATTACAGGTACTAGAAGGACTTCAGGGTCATATGAGCAAGCGATGTGCCCTTACATGGCATGCTGACTCACAACAACAGCCATTACCCATATTCTGGCTGGGGTGTCCACAGGAAGGCTCATCAGGTGGAACGAGCTTCTTCTATGGCCCATTGTGAGAGTTAATTGCCTTTGATAGGCTGTCTGGTTTCAATGTAGATTTTTGTTGATGGGTATTACCCTGGGCACAAACACACTCAGGATGCAGATACCCAGATACAGTGATGATACATGGATTTAAACACCGTTAGCAAATCATAACTTTTCCCATTGACACTTTACATGATATACTTGGTAAACATTTTGTTGTAATTGTTTAATTGTGGCTATAGTAATGCTATAAATGGTCATATTTCAATCATACAAGCATCATAGATTGATGGAAGAATTCTTCTACTGATCTAGTGCTGTCTACATGGGGACTTTGTTCATCTTAACAATGCTGCTCACAATGGATTTATCACACCCCGACTGATGCAGTTAAACCAACATCATTTTCCAGTGTAAACCTGGCCTTGGGCTATTTTAGGACCTGACTAAAGTCAATGGGGGGCTAATCATTAATTTAAATGGGTATAGGTGCAGGCACTTAACCTTTAAAGGTTGTGATATACCAGGGCACAATTCAGACTAGTGGGGGGCACGTGTCTCAACTGCCCTGAAATGTTGGGTGCCTTACAGTGCCTTGCTATAGTGGTCCTCACCTGGACAGCTCAAAAATAGCCTGCCAGCATGCAAGATCCCCTGAGTATCTGTATGTAACTGCAGGCTGCCAGCTTCACCCTGATTCTCATCAGCCTTGGTTATAGTGCAGAGTGACCCGAATACAGCCTCAGTCCCAGATCTTCCTCCAGAAATATATGTCCTGCACTGCCCAGCCCTTTTCTGGACAGTACAAATATATCCAGTTCATTATTCCTTTAAGGGAATAATATGCCAGTTTAGTACCTTAAATAGTTATCCAAATACTTCAGTTTAAACCTATTGGATTAGATGAAACAGTAAAACAAGATTTTTAAGGTCTGAGCTATGACTACATATCTGTTTTGGTTTAACTAGGTCAGTGGTGTTAAAAATCCACATCTCTGAGCAACATAGTTAAACTAACCTAATCCCATTTATAGACAGCACTATATTGATGGTAGAGTTTCTCCCGATGATATAGTTACCACCTATCAGGGAGCTGGATTAACTACGTCACTGGGAGAGTTCTCTCTGATCAGTTTAGAGCAGTGATTCTTAATCAGAGGTACATGTACCCCTGGGGGTACTCAGAAATCCGCCAGGGGATACATCAGCTCATCTAGATATTTGTCTGTTTTTACAACAGGCTACACAAAAAAGCGCTAGCGAATTCAGTACAAAGTAACATTTCATACAGATGATGACTTGTTTATACTGCTCTAGATACTGTACACTGAAGTGTAAGTACAATATTAAACTCCAATTGATTTATTTTACAATTATATGGTAAAAATGAGAAAGCAATATTTAAGTAATAGTGTGAGGTGACACATTTATATTTTTATGTCTGATTTTGTATAGAAATAGTTTGTAAGTGAGGTGAAACTTGGTGTGCACAAGACAAATCAGACTCTTGAAGGGGGTATTGTAGTCTGGAAAGGTTGATAGAAACTGACTTGGTGCAACATCATTAAAGCGCTACAGCAGCCCGACTACCTCAGTGCAGCTGTGCCGATGCAGGGTTTTACACATACCTGTGCCCCAATTACAAAAAAGATAGATTTTAAGTGAGTATAAGTAATGAGGCAGAAAAGTCAAACATGAATACAAGAAAAATAAAGACAAAACATTTAGTAGTATATTCTTAAGAAATTATATTAGTTGCAAAGCAAACTTTCTCACCACATGCTTCCAGCAAGGTTATTGACCAAACTCACCCAGAGTCCAACAGCTGTTTTCCTTTGTCTTCTTAGGTGTGATGGCAGAGACTGACAGGGAGAGAGAGAAGGCTGTCTTGGGATATTTGCCCTGTCTTTTTATAGTCCTTTTCCTCCTTTGAGAAGCATTTCCACCTGGGAGCAAGGTGACAGGCAGTCTAGTGAAGAAAGGAAATTCCTTGCTGTTTCTTTGCCAAGATGTAGATTTTTGTCCCTGACCCCTTTCATGCCACTTAGCAGGTAATGGTTAATCTGTCTTTTTTGGCCCCTGGCTGAGGTACCAGCTTGCTTTTTGTCTCTGCGGCACACTGTTTTAGTCACTTTAGTCATGATTTCAGCTTATGTTTATAACTTTACATATTATGTGGCTATGTGAATTTTGATCAGAAAGTTGAGTTTTTAAATGATACTTCACAAGGCATACTTTGCATGGACATTATTACAATAGTGTGTAGGGCAAGTAGTCAATTGGCAGACTGTGGGCTAAATCTAGACTGCCAGATGCTTTTAAACAGACCCTGAATTTTATTTATTTATTTATCATCAGTATTTTTTATTATTATTTTATTTGGTGTCTGGACCTTGACTATCCTTAACCATTAAATCTGAACCATGACAAAAAATCACTACCTCCGGTGTGAGCACGGGGATATATTCTATAACAAGGTGGTATACTCACGGCAACGTTTAGCTGTAAATGTGGGTAATGTGCCTTTTAAAATATTTTCAGCACTCATTGACCTCACACAGGGACACATTCTTCCCTTTCATACATGCCTACAATTGTATAAGTTCTGCGGTGAGTGAGTATAGTTCTGAGGGCAGAATCTGAACTGCAATTGCACTTGTGTCAATGGAGGATCAGCCAAACCATTTCAAAAAGCAAAGCAGGAGATTCATAACCATCAAGTAACACTTAGCATGAGAGTGGTACTTTTAAAAATAGCTTTTATTGAACATTTGCTTATATAATCATCATACTGCTGCTTAGCAGATTTTTCTCTAGAAGCCGAATCTACGTATTTTAAGCATCCAGCACTTTTAATACCTGCCATCTCTTCCATAAAAACAATTGAACATATGTGCACTATTATAATATGTTATATCTGCTAGCAGAATGCTAAGGACATTTGGCTCAAGTTGAAGCTTCCAGCAGGAGAAGAAAAATAATTACTTCTATTTAAACAATAAACACATTTTCATGAAAGTTTCACAAATTCCTGGATACAGATGTACTGGATCACAAATACCTTCTGCTCCTTTGTAACCATGAGGAGCAAAAAGAAAACACACCTTTCTTTGATCCTTTGTACTGTAAAACAAGTTAATTATACAGGACCAAACTGGCTCCTCCATGAGAAACAATGGACCTGTGTAGTGAATAAGAGACTGCATGAGCCAAATTGTGAACTGATTTATGTCATCTGCAGTCTCATTGACGTCACTGGGGTTAAATGGGGTGAGTATCCATGCCAAGCAAGCAGGAAGTGGAATTTCAAAAGCTCCCATGGTGAGGGGGCCTATGTACCTGGCTTCAGGACAGTGGCGTAAAATCTGCTTACCAGAGCAAATATGATGGGCTTTGTGGAACACCTCCTAGAGGCCACTTAGTGTCAGTGAAGACAGTGTGTTTGCTTGCTGTGTCAATCTAACTTTGTTGCAAAAAGTTCTATGCCACTTCTCAAGGTGGTTTTATTGTGCTGGTGTAACAGGAGAATTAAATCTATAGGAGGAGCATTGTTGTGTGTACACCTCCACTGTTTTATTGACAAAACCTGACTAGACAAGACCTTACAAATACATCTATCCAAGCCTCATTTCCCCTAACCTTTCCAGGACAATATGGAACAGGGAAAAGAAAAAAAAAAGAAAAACACACTTAAGAATGGGGTTCATAAGTTGTACAAAGCAAATTGTGAAATTATTATTTTTAATCAGTGTTTAATCAGTTTTTTTAATTGTTATTTACATGGTGTGGGCCACATTGTGATCTCCTTGCTTGGACAGATTAATATCTTCTTCAACAGAGCTACTAATAGGGGAAGGTATAATTCAACATGATTAAGGGGGTTACAATCTGGCCCAGTGTCACTGAATTCATAATCCTTATTTGTCTCCTCTCTTGTACAATAAAAATGAAAATCACACTTAAAAGGAGAGGAAGGGCCAAATCAGAGCCTTTTATGCAACCTCCTGTCACAGACAAAATGATACCCGGCTTAAATTCAATGTGAGTTTTTAGTATCCATATTATATATTAAATTTGGGATTTTAAACAGCTATTTTGTTTAATGCTTTGAGTACAGTTCTCACATTTCTCTCACACTGGAGTGAAGGATGAACAATAGAAAAGAAACATCTGTGATATTTAGGAAAAAAATCCAACAAATACTCTTTCATTCATATGCACTCTCTATCACAAGGAGAAAGAACTATGAAATAATGACATTTCAAGGGTAGACTTTCTCAACATATTTTGCAGCACAACAATGTAATTATTCTGTGCAACAAGATCAGTCCCCAATTTTGCAGTATTGGAAGTGTAAAAAGTTTTAATTTTGTGGAGGAATATACTCTTTTTTTTAAAACGGTAAGAAGATGAAGTTGTCAAATTCAAATGCAGAATAGCAGATTCAGCTAAGCTATATTGTTAACATAGATTTATCTGCTCCATTTTGATCATGCATGCTTCTAGATTGATTTAGTATTCATGTAACAAGCTTAAAAACTATTCATTTTTGTGATGGAGGTAGGGGGTGGAACTGCATCATTGCACAGGAAAGGCATTAGCTGTGATATGATAATGCAGTTATAAGTTTAATAGAATTCATTAGAATTAAAAATGGACTTGAGAAATCCTGGTAAAACCTCCAGCCTAGTGAACAAACTTTCTCTCAATTAAAATTTCCCAAGCTTTTCAGTTTAGTGAAGGCTTAATTTTATAATCAATACATCACTGGAAAACAAATACTATCTTTCTCCCTAATTGTGCTGCTTTGAGATTAAAACCCACTTCCCCTAAAATTACTGCCTACTGATTTCATTTGGATGTTCTGACCACTGGATAGAGAGGGGACAATTATGAGACAGCAGCACTGTGAAATTTAAATATCTCAGTCTGTCAAGCATGTCAAAAAAGAGACCACATCCAGGTCTTTTTAGACTTTAATATGTTAAAATTAAACACAACTGTGAGAAGTCACTTGAGTTGGTGAGATGCTGACCTCAAGTGACTGGTCAGTGTAGACAAGACCAAAGATGTTGAGCATCATGTCAGCTAGTCTTAGTGAAGTCTTTGTCTCAGTAGGGTTTAATCTTGGCTCACTGACACAACCCTGAACAAGAAGTATTTATATCAAAGACATCACAGAAATTAATGAACAAATTCTTTACAAGCAAGAGAAGACTCAGATTTTCATCTCCGTAGTATGGAGTTTGCCTTATTGTGTATTGTCTTATGGAATATTGCCTAGTCTGAAGACTTTATTAATAAAAGATACAAACAAATTAGACTTAATGTGTATTACTAATGATATTGACAAACCTGATTTTTTATATGTATATATATATATATATATATATAAAGTCCAGTTGTTGCTTTCTTAGAAAACTGACTCTTGTCTTGTCTAAATATATGTTTATATAAATCTTAATATAATAAAAAAATAGTAAGCAACAGAAGTCAGTCATCTGGAAAGCCAGCATTTCTGAAAAAAAAGAGGAAATTTTGAGCAGAAGGAAAAATAAATAGATGATGTCAGAGTTTTACTAGTATTTAGTGCTTGATTCTCTCACCCGTACTTATATAGAATAGCATTTCACTTCTGTGAAAAGTCCCACAGAAATCAAGGAACTGCTTGTGGAGTTAAGATACTACTCTATGTAAACAAATAAATTTAAGATACTACTCCATATAAAAAAATAAATTTATTTCTACCCATGTGATTTTCATTTAAATACCAAAAAACCCTATATGTGTACAGAACATAAATTGCTTGTGAAATTATACCTTTTAAAAATTAAGTAAAAAAAAGGAGGGGCACATTAAATGTTTGTTAAATATAAGATTCTTTTTAGAATAAGGTCCAGCAGCCAAATACAATTGTTGTTTGGTTTACACATGAATTATGATTTCCTTCACTGAGAAAGTTTTCCACCTGGAAAAAGGATTTTTTTTCACTGTTTTGTGAAACGGGTGGCGTAGCAAAAAAAATCTTTTTTTTTCCAAGGCATGACTGCAATGTTCAGGATTCAAAAGAGACAGCCTTCGGGGGGAAAATGGACACAGATAAACCATAAGATGTAATTTATAATGTAGGAATGTACAATCATATAGCACTTTCTGCACAATAATCATTTACAACAGATGCAAAGGACAGAAACAAAATTATTTATAATGTAGTGGTTTAATTTGTGTAATCATGTCTCCCTCTAGTGGCTCTAGTACACCTAAGAGGTAGAGCCTGTGTTTTTGGTGCTGAAAATTCTGGGTTCAGTCCACATTAGCAATCATCATCTCTGTATGTGTATATGACTATGTTCATTCTGAAATGTTTCAGATACTGTTGTTCAAATAAGCATTGGATGGGTTTACCCAGGGCTTATCCAGAGTCTTGAAATCTTTTAATATTTAGACATCACAAATTATATTGCAATAGACATACAACTACTATGGTTAACATTTTTTATCAGACTGAGAAATATTAGCAGTTCTACCAATATTTTTCATTATATGTGTTTTGCTTTATCTTTAATTACATTGCTTGCACTTCAAGTCTCTACCATTTTTAGAGATTCTTCCATTTAGAGAGATTTCTCTTAAAACAAGTGTTTTGTTCTGCATGATAATTACAAAGGTAATGACTATATCATGTTGTTGATGAGCAAGTGAAACTAACATGGATAACTGGTATCTGGTAAAATAAGAATCACTTTCTTAATTCCTCCAAAGTTGCATTACATTTTTTAAGGGAAATAGGTGAGGATTGAGAGATGAAGTCTAAATCCTATTGTAAACCTCAGTTCTCAAATTCATTTTAAACTAGGATTTTAGTTTAGGACTGTCATAGTCAATAAAGAATGACAAAAGCACTAAGTTCAATACAGAGAACAATGAAGATTATTAAAGCAGTGAAATTAGCAAATTAAGGCATTCTTGCTGTGGCTTCAGTGTCCAGGATATTCAAATAGCAGGGAAGAAAACAAGATCAGACTTTTAACAAATAAAGGGTTAGAGACTTTGAACTATGCAAATTTCCACTAATTTAGGATTTAGCCCCAAAGGGGCTCATTCTCCTTCCATTGAAACCAAAAATAGTTTCATCATTATCTTCAATAAGGGCAAAATTAAATCCATGAATTTGATCAGAAAAAGTGATACACAAAATCATGTTTGATCACCAAAAACAGAAACACATTCTATAGAAAATTTGTCAAAAGATATTTTAATCTTTTTTTTTAATATTGGAGAAAATACATAATTCCCTTTGGATTACAAATGATGTTTGCTATTAGAAAGTCAGTGCTAGAGCAGGTAAAAGCAACCATAATACAAATGTAAATATAATAGCTGAAAATAGTACATACTTTAGCTTTCTTGTTTAACAATGACTATGATTAAAATGCTCAGTTAGATAGGGAGAAAACCAGGCTTTAATCTATAAAAATTCAGAAATCCAATCAACAGGAAATTTCACATTTCCATAAATTTGACTGTTAAAACAAAATCACATAATTGAGTCCTTGTCAGCACTTCTCAGGGAATGATAAGACAAATCAAGCACCCTGCTAACTTTTCTTTCCACACACTGTTTTAATCCATCTTTTCCTGCATGAAAGATAATGTGAATAAACAAAACAAGCAATAAAGAGTGTGGAGAAGGAGGACTGACAGGACAAAAGACAAGTACTTCTTTCTTCCCTTTCCCAATCACTTCCTTTCTTTTCATTATCATTTATGAACTCCATATCCTCACCCAGATTTTATTATTCTTCCTGCCTCCCTTCCATAAAACCATAACCAACCTCTCGGTTCATCCTGATTTCCCGTGTGAACTTTACATGATGCCTCACCTCGGCATTTCCTCCATGAGTCTAGCCCAGTGACTCACAGGAGAGAGACATTTAGCTCCTCTAGTCATATGTAGCTCCCTGGTTAGCAGTATGCTACAAGTATTTCATAGATTTATCATCCCTGTGGCGGTTGTCCAAGGCATTCTGCTGTGGAGATCTGAGGAATGTACTTGATTCCTGATTGAGTACATACACAAGTGACAAGTATTACACCTTATCAAACCATGTGGCATATATTCAAAGTGCTGTTTTCTAACCCAGAACAGGAGCACAGAAGGACAAGTGCATAATTATGCCTCAAACAAACCATGGCAGCAAAGCAACTTTGATGCTATTCCCCCATAGCCTTTGCGCTCTAGAAACACAAGCAGTGATATTTTGACTGCCACCTACATGGATGTACAGGAGCATTATGGCTTATTGTATCCTCTTCCCATCTTGCACAGACAAAATTCTAGGTATAGGTATTTAGAAATATGATCTGTGTTGGTCAGATCATATGCTAATTCTTGGAGCACGGGAGCTCTTTATGGCTTCTTGGCATGATTGCTGGCAGCCATTGCAATTTGACTCCAACTATGAGACATGATTCTATGCATGGTATTGGTTTGAAAGTTAAAGAATATGAATTGATAGCAGAGAGAAACAGGAGTCAAGAGACCTAGGCAAAGGATATATTTTGGGCTCCATACTGTGTGTGTGGAACATTGTTTATAGCAGTACATTAAAGAGTACACAGACCAAAAGGGACTTTAAAAATAATTATCTTACTTCATTTACAGCTTGAACTTACATGATCCTACTCAGTCAGCATATATTATATTAACACAAATTGAATCAAGAAGGAAGAGAGTATAATTTTGTGTAGTAGTTTGAAATTCTTAAGGCATTTCAGTGCATGTGGGACATTGCCACTTAATTTAATTTATACTGCCCTGCACTTTCAATAAAGTCACATACACTTAGGAAATAAACAAAAGAAGAAAAACATTTTTTGTCATTGTTACTAAGTGTTGCAGCATCTCAGCCCATTAGTACAATGAACACTGATTTTGATGTCATTTTAGAGAAAGTTACACCTGTAACAAAGTCCCACAGAACATCATATCAGCTAAACATATCTTTGATTCTCAGAATAGAGTTCAGCATGATTTCATAGGATTGCTACAAAAGAACTAAACAGACTCTTTGCTAAGTACTGTTCAGAGCTTGACATATGAGTACATCTAATTGAATAGGTTTGCACAGTCATCTGCATCACTGCGTTTTCCTAAATGAACAAAAATGCTGTACAATATTTTAGCGGATATCAAACAATTTTTATCCGGGATTCTAAAGTAGTCTTCCAAAACAAAAACAAATCATTGGAAGTGGTCCCAACTGAAAGACTGTTAGCCTCAGCTAGTGTTCAGTTAATCAGACATTTTCTTATGGAGGTGTCACATTTTACAGTCATGCTCTTGCAGCTTCTGCTAGTGTGTCTTAGGCAGGCTTAATGAAGGCAAAGCGGAGTAACTAAAGTGGATCAAAGGTGATGAAGTGTACCTGGACAAATGGATTCATTTTAGGTAGCAAGACAACACTAAACAGAAGAGCCAGCAGTGGTTAGAGAGGTGAATTTGTCCACTCATCTCCTGAACACCCAAGTCTTAATTATATTGAGTGTGTGGTTAAGTTGATTGTAGAGTAACAAAGAGACCTGGGATAACGTCCCATTGCTGACTAATGTTTACATGTCTGTCCTGCTCCATTTTAACTGGTACTGAAAAAGGTTAAGCTTCCAGACTTGTATAAACAAGATAAAATCATTTTTAGTTTGTTTGTCTTTTCTGAGAAACATAACCAGGGGCTATTCTATATGGTCTGGATCCAGAGAAGCACTTAACCTTAAGGACTCACACCACTGACCTCAAATTGCGATTCCTCTTTTACAAAATGAGCACAGAACATCAGAAAGTTTGAGAATGAAGTGAATTGCATGTCAGGAATCAGAGATTGCAGCAGGGGCAGGCTGGAAGCAGAACCTGCAGCAGGTGAGTTCTCTAGCATCTGAACAAGCACAGCTGGTCTGTAGTGGGCTGCCTGTTTGGCCATACTGCTGGATTGGTTGGAAGGGTCAGACTGCACATTTGCCCGTGATAGCCCTTTCTCCTGCCTTGCCTCACTACAGGCATCCTGGTTCCAAGCCTTCTCTGATTCCTGACTTTTGACATGGTTCTGACTCTAGGTGCCTGATCTAACCAACAGTATTGACAGTCTGTGTCCTGATTTTAGGAGATAAATTGATGGACACAGATAAGATTATATATGTATGTGCAATTCCTTCAAAAGGACTAAACTACCTATTTACAGAAGGTGAGCCAAACACAGACCTTGAATTTAAATAAGATTTCAGTACCTGCTCTCATGTGACCCACTGGTTCGCTTCTAAACCCCTGGTGATTAGAGTCACAGTTCCCCCAGACACAAACTGAAAAAAACAGTCTCCTTTAGCATCACCGCTCTCCTCGGCAAACCCATTGTTTTGACAAGCACTGTCACTGACCTTTGTGTTAGTCCCTTTAGGGAGAAGTCAAGCATCAACGGTAACTTGCCTTTGCCTGTCCTTAGCATCTCTAGGCAGTCACAGTTACACACTCAAAATGCAAGTTCCATTCTTCCAAATGGTGGTTGCAATATCAAGTGTAGGACAGAGTTTAATACAAATATATATACTAATAGATGGCAGTTATGAACTATTATCTCAAAGATTTTCAAATATAAATAAAAAGACTTGGACAATGTATTAATTTTGTGCCTGTGACTATCATTTTCTCTCCTAAAATATAAATATCCAATTCTGACCCAGTACTTATTGACTACTTCAATGGCATGACATTATGCACTCCTTTTATGAAACAAGAGGTTTTAAAAAAAATATTGTAACTTATTACTTAACTATCACTTGAAGCCCTCAATCCTTTTCCATTTGACTTTAGGCCAGCATAGAGCCTTGTTGATTGCTGGACTCTTTCTAATGATAGATAAAGGTCAGCTGTCCACATTGATTCTATTAGAGTTGTCAGCACCCTTTGGTAGTGTGGACCACAATGTTTTATTGAGCTGCGTTAGATCCAGTCTGGGGCAGATGTTATCACGTGATTAGTTCCAGTAGTTCCTATCTGAGGTATTACAGAAAGTAGTTCTGGCTAATTACTGATCATGTCAGTCTCCCTGTCCAGTGCCCTTGTCTCTGTGAATCATTGATGAGATGTGTGATGATTTGGGGAATCTGTCTGTAGAACTAATGAGTTCCGATCGGTGTGATTACTATGAAATTACTGTATTTTGGAATATGTACAAATGTATGTGGAATCCGCCCTTTGCTGTCTTTCTCACGTTCCTCTCAGACCAGGTACAAGGTGGGTCATTAGAATTTAATGGTAGCCTTCTCAGAAGGAAGCACCTTGAAACAATACGTTAGCTCAAGCCTATGAGAACTTACTTTGCTCCTACTACTCCTCAGGGAGCTGTTGGTTGGAGAGTGGAAAATTCCCAAATGCAGGACAAAGAAACCAAGGTGTTTAATCTAGCTTTTAAAGACCATAGAGCCTGGATAGGAGGGGAAAGATTCATAGAGTCACACAGGATGCTTTGGGCAGGAGACAGAAAGAGACAGGCAGGCTGTCATAGCAGGAGATGCCTGTTTAACTACAGGCCAGAGAAGGCTAACTGACCTAGAAAGAAGCTCCATGTTTCTGAAGAGAAGTCCTGCAGCTGCAGGGGGAGGATCCTGGATCCGTCTGAAGACTCTGCAAGTCCAAGAATTCTCCAGAGTGATAAAGGAACTGAGGCAAGGAAAATTTTGTCTAGATTGATGTATCTGTTATACCATTACATGAAATGATGCTCTAAAATCCTGTACAAAACCTGTGTATTGTGTGTGACACCTCTCATGTGCCTCTGAGAATTTAACCTGTGAATGCAGAGTGCTCACAAGAGTGGACTTCTGGGAGAGGTGTGGGGAGGAGTCTCTGGGATTAGCACTGGTCCCAGGGCCTTAGGGCAGTTGGACTGTGGGGCTGAAGCTCTCAGAACTGGGTGCTACACAGAGGATCTGCACTCAGAGTATGCCTAGAGGCCCCAAGCCAGGGGCAATGCCTAGAAACTGTTCAGACCCTGGAGCACAGTTGCCAGCTTTCACACTGTAAATAAGCACCCTGACTTTCACAATAAGCTAAAAATCAAATTAATCCCATTTCAAAAACAAGGCCAAGACAAGCTAATTCCTAAGAACCCCAACACTCTACATGACTAGATCCCCCGGCATGCAGTCTAGGACTGTGCTGGGTGCACTGTGCACCCCTGACTCTCTTCCCCCATTGTCCCTGGCCTCTGATTGCCCCTGTTTTTCAGAAGCTGATAAAAAAAAAAAAAAGTAGCAGCAACAAGTTACAACAAGCAACAAGCCAAACAAGCAACAAGCTACAAGCCAAAAACTAGCCAACAAGCAACTCACAAGACAGTTAATCAAAAAGAAGCCCAATTTCTGTTTTTTGTTGTTTTTTTTTTGGTGGGGTTGGCACGTCTGTTTTAAATCCCTTGGGACTCAGTGGTTGGGTCCCTCACAGCAGTCTGGTAATCACAGCTTGTGTCACAGGTTGCTATACTATAAATTTGCAGCTGAGACACAGATCTACATCAACTTTTCATTTGACACAGACGGCAGAGTATCTCAGTTTACCTAATGTCTGGTTGTGATAGGATCTTGGATGAGAGCAGATGGGCTCAGACAAATTTCAAAAGGATGAAACTATTTTGGCTAGTTTGTTGGGTGGATGGTTGAAGCACTGTGGAAAATCCCAACATAGCTGAATAGGAAGTGGTAACGTTAAGGTTTTTAGAACTATCCGTAGGTTTTTATGATCACTTCTGAGTTGTTGTTTTTTTAAAAAAAATCTGTATAATATTTTTCCAGGATTGTGATTCTATGTGTCACTTTGAAGACTAGAATGTCTGAATTAGTGACAGAAACAGCTACAAGCATGTTTCAGAGCTCTTTTGCTTCCAAATATCACCAGGTTCAATCATCGCTGGGATTCACATTCTGTTACCATCCAATTTTTAAGTTATCAGGCATTTTGGCTTTACAAATTACACCTGTACAGTGTACAGCTATTGTAAGGCATGCATCTATGCCATGGCAAGAGTCCTGACCTAAACCATTGTGATATTGGAGGTAAATCAACCAATCATCACGCTTACTCTACAGCTAATTTGCAAGCAACTGTTTAATTGGTTATATGAATAAGATAGCACAGATGGTTGATAACTGCTGAACATGGTTTCAGCTATTGATATCTACATAACCCTGCCAGTTTCAGTTTTATACAATTCTATATATTTCTCTTCCATAAGAGAGGGATTGAACGTTATAATGTAAATCTGCCACTCAGTGGAGTCGGGCAAACCTTTGGCTGGCCTGAATTCCTTCATTCCTGCTCACACAGCCTGACATTCCCAAGCAGGGCCCAGAATCCTCCTTCCAGTCATAGCTCATATTGTGTATCTCACTATTCCCCTACACAATTTTCTGACCTTAGAGCTGAGGGAGAAAGATGATTAGAATGTACGTTTTACCCCAGAGGTGAGTGCCCTAATCACCAGACTAGAAGCTTGTTCTCATTCACTCTCTCTGCTTGGCCCAATGAATATTTAAATATTTCTACTTAAGTGGAAGAGCTTCAAGGGGAGAAATGGAGAGCAACTCTTCCCCCAGCCCAGATGTGGGATGATCTGAGTTCAAGTTCCTGCTCTATGGTGGGGATTCAACCCCGAGTCTCCTGCATACCTGGCAAGTGCCCTACCCACGGTGTTAAAGATTATAGGAGATGGACCGACCTGAAGTGATTTTTTTCCAATTTGCTGAGATGTTCCAAACATTTTCAAAACCAAACCAAACATTTCTCCAGATTTTTTGGCTTGGTGACCCAATCTAAAAATCTATTACTCACCCAGCTGTACTCCGATCTCCTTTCACTCTCTGGGTGCAAGTGGGCAGCCTACTTTCCTGAAGGTTTTTACCATGGATGTGTGTATTTGTCTGACAGTGCTTTGAACCTTGGAGAAACAAACTTTTGTATTTCTGTTTGCTGAAGCTATGCATAGTAAGGTTTCACAGCATTGTACACTTGAACCTTCTGAGAACTTTCCATTGGTAGTAAACAGAATAAAATGAATAAAAGTAAATGTGAATCATCTGTAATTTTCTGTTTAAAGGTATTGGGATTACAAGTTATCTGAAAAGCTAACTACCGAATGCTGCTGGAAACAATTATAGAGAGCTACTTAACAGTACTGCGTGTTATGAATACAGAGACACATGGCTGGTATCACATTATTAATAGAGAATAGGATTTATCAGAAAACCCTAATTAGATACTGCATTGTGAACCATCACTTGAAGGAACAAGGGGATCTTATCGCATACCACATGTAATTTACTGTTGCTGTCTGTCATGCAGTGTGTATTCACACATAAATCAATTTTATTTAGGTCAGCTCAACCTCTTGATGCTCTGGAATGCAGTTGTTAAAGCAGAGCCCCTGCTCTTCCCTGCATCTGGGGTGAGGCCGGGGTGTGGGGCTTTGGGGTGCAGGAGGGGGCTCAGGGATGGAGCAAGGGGTTGAGGTGCAGGCTCTGGGAGGGAGTTAGAGAACGGGAGAGGATTCCAACCGGAGGTAGTGGGGTTGGGTGCAGGAGGAGGTTCGGGGTTCAGGATCTAGCCGGATGGCACTTACCTCAGGCAGCTCCTAGGTGGTGGTGCAGTGACGCTAAGGCAGGCTCCCTACCTGCCCTGGCTTTGCACTGCTACCAGAAGTGGACAGCATGTTCAGCCCCTAAGCGAAGACAGGGCCAGGCGGCTCTGCATGGTGCATGCTGCCCATGCCCACAGGCACTGTTACAGCAGCTCACATTGCCCACAGTTCCTGGCCAATGGGAGCTGCAGAGCCAATGCTTGGGATGGAGGCAGCACATGGAGCTTGCCTGATCGCAACTGTGCCTTGGGGCTGCAGGGACATGCCAGCCACTTCCAGAAGCTGCACAGAGTCAGGGCAGGCAAGGAGCCTGCCTTAGCCCTGCTGAACTGTCGAGCAGACTTTTAATGGGTCCCTTTTTGACTGGGTGTTCTGGCCAAAAAACGGATGCCTGGCAACCGTAACGGAAGACTGACTGTGCTTGCTGCCTGGAGACTGACTCTGCTGCAACCCCTTGTTCCTGACACCTAGTACCTGTGGATGAAAATTCAAATTTATGCAGTCAAATTCATAGCTGGTGTAAAGAGGTGCAGCTCCCTTGCAGTAACTGAAGCTATGCTAATTACACCAACACAGGATCCGGCCTATAAACTGTAGCTAAACCAGAGTCCACTGTGCAAGTAGCATGTTGTCAGAGCGAAAATGAGCAAAGTACAGTTGAAAATTAGCTTTACAGTTTGCTCTGTTCATTAATCCAAGTAAAATGAATGAGGTCATTTGAAGCTGAAATGTTAGAAGAGGAATTTAACTTTCTGGAAACCAGGAACAAGCTAATTCCCCAAGGATTTTGTCTGATGGTTGATGGATGCCACAGACACAACAGTGACAATGCTATGCTTCTAATATTGCTGTTGCACCTGCAAGGCATGGTGTAGATAGCTAGAAAAAAATTGACAAAACATCATATTAAAGGATAATAAATGAACCAACTGTTGGTAAAAGAGACAAGCTTTGGGATCTTGAAAAGTGTGTTGATCATTGTAGCAGGGGGGAACAACAGATGCAAAACTTGTAGACATATCTCAAATGCTACAAGGATCACCACCACCCAGAGTGCACTTTAAGATCCATGGTTCCTACACTTGCCTATCACAACATGGGGTGTACCTCATCCAATGCATTAACAGTCCCAGTAACAACAATGTGAGTGAAATCAATCAGTACTTTCTTGAATAAACTCACACAGGGAGTACTGGATAGGGCATGGCGAGGAGGCCGTAGCCCCATCACATTGCTCCTCTTTGCCCCCATCTGTAAGAGTGAGCGATGGAGGGAGGGGACAGAGAGGAGCAAGCGGGGATGGAGGCTTCGGGGGAAGAGGTGGTGTGTGGGAATGGAGTCACGGTTCAGGGGATAATGCCCCCCCCACACACACTTTTAGGGAGCTTCTGCTGCTTGTGAACTCTCACAGAAAAACAATAAAAGACAAAAACACTCTATCACTTGTGGGTGAACACTTTTTACAGAGCGATCAATCTATATGTGACCTCTCAGTCCTCATCCTCAAAGCAAACCTGCACAGCACCTTCAAAAGATGAGCCTGGGACGTTACATTCATAATCTTTTAGGTATTAAAAACCATGAACTGAAGAGAGAGACTGGATTTATGGTTTATTACTACAATCTATAATGCACTTTTCCACCCCTCTCCCCAGATTTCCCCGCTCCTGCTCCATGACTAAAAAGGTGTTAACAGGCAATTTCACCTTGAATTGTGTTAACTACTTATGATAAACAACCTGTTCCACCCTTTATTTATCTGTGACAGTGATTTCCTTTCCCAGACCTGAAGAAGAGCTCTGTATCAACATAAAAGCTTGTATCTCTCACCAACAGAAGTTGGCAATATATATATCTATAGATAGATATAGAGATAGTTATAAAGATACTACATCCCACATCTTGTCTCTCTAATATCTTGCTACCACCACAGCTGTAACACTGTATACAATCAATGAACTGCCATTGCACTTCCAGCTGGTAAATTAACAACTTAACTTTTGCATATGAATGTCTGTGAAGGGAAACTGAGTCACCAAGAACGTGCAGTTTATCTTTTAGCAGGGGCTGCCAAAGTATGCATCACATGATTTCTGAGTACCATAATTTAACAGCATAGCAATCACAGTAGAAGATTAAGGGATACTTTTAAAAAATGCTTTTAATTAATGAATCTATGTGTGGCTATGGAGAAGGACTTAGTACAATCTGCCATTTGATGGGACTAGGGGGAAGCATTTATCTTTGTTTCGATCAAGCCTTGTTCTATATGGAGTTGCAGGAGGAGTAAATCTTTAGGATAATGAGACCCTTTACAGCATGCCTGGGCCCTAAGGACTGTTTTCTATGTCAAACAGATAATTTAAATCTTGCAGGTGCAAGGGCTTCATTCTTATGAATAAAGATTAGCAGAAGATGCTCTTCAAAGACTTGTGGTTGTTTAACTGGAACTCTTGGGGTAGGAAAAAGTTAATATTTTCATTTTAATTAGCAAACAAAATGCTAATAAGGGTAACAATGATCTAAAAAATGAAATGCACTGAAAGCTAGAGCTGCAGCAGGAAAATGTTCTTAAAATGAAACTCTGTTTTTTCTTGGTATTTAAATACTCAACAGTGTAGTGTGTAATCACCCCAATGCTTCTAGTTCAGCATGGTCTGGTGGGGGTAACGAGATCAGATTTAATACTTCAATCTACTGATTGCCACAGGGATCGTAAGGGAATTTTTTCTCCCTGGTGCAGGATTACACAGTCTGCTAACTGCCTGAGGGCTGTTTTCAATAGCCTTTGAAGTTTCAGGTACTGACTGTTGCTGAAGGCAGGATGACTGACCACAAGACCACAGGATGGTATACAGGTCCTAGACTAGCATTTCTCAAATATGGCCACCATGGGCGCACGCGGCCACTGGAGGATATTTTTGCGGCCCTAACAGTGTCCATAGCATGGGCAGAGATTGGGGGCAGGGGCAAAGCAGCAGTCCCTCCCTGCAGCTGTTGCTCTTGTATAGCAGCGAGATGTGCCATCTTGGTGCTTGCGCTGGCACTGCCAGCAGGGATCAGCACTCTCCACCACACACAGCCTCTTAGGGGGCTCTAGGTAACGCCTCCAGAGACACCTAGGGCCGGTGAGCATGGTGCTGGAGGTGGTTCTTGTTAGTGAAGATGGTTGTGGTGTTCACTTGCTGGGGCATTCAGGTGCCGGGGTGCTCCTCTGCGCAGCTCCCCCGATCCTGCCTGGCTGCGACACCACAGGTGGCCTATGAGTTCCCAACTGTCTCTAGGATAGGCTTTCGCTGAATGGGAGGCAGGGGAAAAGATGGGTTTGTCAGAGCAACCGCCAGCAAGAGTTGGTGTCTACACTCTGAGGTCACCAAAAATTTTGTTGTGAGAACCTCACTTATATTTGTCTCTGATTTCAGAGGGTTGTTTCCCACCCTGGCCCCTGCCAAGTTAAATATTATATTATAATTATGATGATGATTATAATATCTTTTGCTAAAAGGCAACAGATTCTAAGGAAAGTCAAAAAGGTTCAGGTTTAATAAGCCAGAAAATGCTCCTTTTAAATAATTTCAGTTAGTGCCTCATTTCCAAAAAAACGTATTCAGGAGGAAGAGGAAAATAGGAGAATCCACATTTCCAAGGTAAACTCAGATTTTAAAGAGCAGGGTTTAAAACTTCATTTAAATAAGTGAAAGCAGCTTAGGCCATGATGTCATAGAATCATAGAAGATTAGGGCTGGAGTCACACTCCATTGTGTGGCACCATGAAGGTTGAGCAGGTGTAAAAAAAAAAATGCAATTTCTCCCATTAAAAGTAAGCAAGGCCTACACAGCCATGGGGGCTTATACTGATCCCAAGGCAAAAATCTAGGACAGCCTGCTGAGCATGGCTGCTGTAGCCAGATGGCGTCAAAATGCAAATTAGAGAAACGCTACAAGAACAGAGCAGTGCTGCAGGCTGTCCCTTAGAACGTGTGTATTCCAGCCAGAACATGTTCAACGAAACAGACATTTAAAGTGAGTGAGTGGTTCACAGAGCATCTGGCAATGTGAGACACAAGTAGTTCCAAAGACTGGAGACAAGACAGCCCAATAGATGCCAGACAGTAACTGTGCCCAATAAGCAGCAACAATACCACCGTGACTCTATGAAAGCATTTTGGCCATAGCGTGTGCGCACATGCTTGTGCCTGCTAGCACTGGGCCTTTTGCCCCAGAAATGATCAGAGGTCTCAGTCCAGAGGATGCTGAGCACTCCTAGCAGACCAGCTCAAACCTGATGGAGTTCAGCAACCCCAGTGTTCACAATACCCCTGTAGGACAGTGTCTGAAGAGAGATGCCAACCAGCTGCACATCTGCCTGAGTCTGTACCTCATAGTAGCTGGAGGGGCTGCTGCGTAGGTGCAGCTGCCACAAGACCAGTTTGCTTTGGACAGCATCAGCTGCTGGTTCAATGAGAACTGTATCCTGTGAGACTCATTTCTTCCTTGCCTTGACCTTCTATGCATAGGAACCTCCATGCTTTTTCCTCAGCACTGACAATTTCCGTCATCTTTTTCTGCTGTTCTGATCTCTTTAACCTTCTTGTCAAGTGCTGACTTTGTAACTGTTTCTGCATGATTGTGATTTCTGCTCCTCCCTCCCACACATACACTGGGCTACTGCAAAGTGGCCTTTTCTTATCTATTTCATTATTTATTTCAATTTTATTTAGATTGATAGAAAACAGATTTTAACAAATGTGTATCAAAGTCTCTGATAGTTCTGGGCAATATTTAAAAATATAATCAATTCTGAGAATTTCCAAGACCATTAATGTAACCTAACCCCACCCTAATTAACAATAGCTAGGCAAAATATAGACTGATAAATACAACCACCACTACCACCTCTTTCTGCTCTATTCACCACTTTCACAATTCTCCTACCTCTGCCTAAGCCATGGAAAATAGCTCTTCTTGGCAACATGCCCTCCAGATTTGGCTATTTTGAACTAAAAAGTGTGGGTCTAGGGAAAATTAATTCCAATCCCAAGCTCATCTCATGGAGAATACCCTTCTTTACATCAATGAAGCTCAAATTTGAGTGCCTTTACTGAAGCAGAATAGCACATGGTGGAAGACTGTCTCACATACATTGTTCCCGGACTATTTATAGCTTCACAGGTCAAAACCAAGACCTTAAACACCACGCAGGAACCAACAGAGAGCTAGTGCAGATCACAGAGCACTCTTCTCATAGCAAGATCCAAGAGTTAGGTAGGCTGCTGAAATCTGCACCAGCTGTAGCTTGTGGATAAAGTCAAGGAGCCCAGTGTAGAGTACATTACAATAATCTAAAGTAGAGATGACAAAGGCATTGATGACTAACAAAATAATCCAAATCTGCATCCAAAAGACACAGTCACACCCTTGTAGCCTGATGTGGATGAGGAAAAAAAAAAAGTCCTATCAAATGCTATTATATGATCCTCTAAACATTAGCTGGTAATCTATCTAGGCCTCTAGATTACAAACTCAAGCAACAAAAGGCAGACACATGCCCTCTGCATAGAAGCAGTTATCCTCACTGTAATTTCTGATTGTTTCCGCCAACCAATGAACATTAGATAATTGTTGTCTGCGCCTACAGACATACAATGTGCTTGGCTTTCCGTGAGCAATTTTTGACAGTTTTCTCCCTTATGCACTTTGTGTCCACTACAATGACAGTGTTTTCAGTGTGGAAATAATAAAGGGAGTAAAGGGGAGATAGGGAGTAGAGGAAGGGATCACTAAAAAGTCCTAGGTATACAAGGACCACTTTCAAATAAATTATTGGTTTCATTTTTAATTTCTGATGAAAGCTTACAGCAGTCTTAGTAGTCCAATAGTGTTTAAGAAATGTTTGGCAAATTTCACCCGTATTAGTTAATCTTTTAGCCAATATTCAACAAGTTCTATAGCTTGCCAAATACTAATCATCAGATATTTTTGACTAATATTAAATAGATAATTTTCTCTATCAGTCAATATGCATTTTCCTTGAAATTTGTTCATTTTAGCATGAATATGGGAAAAAAGATTCACACTTTGACTACCATGGTATTTACTAAAAATCACAACCTTTATTATGACACCAAGGTTAATTACTATTTATATATTTGATTTCTCATTTACTTTTTTGTAAGTGTTGTGGCTTGTTCACTTAATAAGACATCTACATTTATATAGGAAAAGAATCAATAGCCTTTAAAGGTTTTGCTCTTTCAGTTAACTGAGCCCCCAATCATCATTAAGATCATACTGTGGGGATGTATAGGATTGTTCTTCTTAAATTGAAACCAATTTAAAAATCACATACAATCCTTAATTCCTGACAATCAGCTAGCGAGTCATAGCTAAAACAGCAAACTGCTAAGGAGACTGATAGTTGCTCTTACTAAGAACTGGGTTTCAGATATTGTTTATTACAAAATATGCATTCCCCTTTGAGAGGCATATTAATGACAGATATATATATAAGTGAAATGAAGGGACAGATTGAAAAGCATATATGTGTATGGACTTACATCAGTGTTCATCATAAACTGCAAGGAACCTAAAAAGCCGTTAAAAGGAAGCTGATTAAAAAGCCAATGCTAACGCAAATGCATACTGAACAAAAAAGCTGAAAGGAGAATAAATATAAGAGCAAAAGTAGATTATATGGGACTACTCACATATTTAAACTTGAGCATCTGCGTGTTTGTAGGATCAGGACATAAATGCAGACCATAAATGTTATTCATGGTCAAAACCATTAACACCACAGAGTTAAGGTTGTGCAGCAATGCCCAGTGTCTTTCCAGAATGTGGACACTACCTAAGCTTAAGCCTCTGAAAACCAGGAACTACAGTTAAGGTAATGCCTTCCACATCATGCCTCCACCCAATTATAACTCTGTACACAACCCAAGTGCCCACAGGAGAGGTTGGGCTGTATCATGCCCTAAGATGTGCGTGGTCAACAGGGGAGGATAGAGAAGAGCAGTGCTGGGCATGTGAAGAAAAAAAAAACCCTCTGTAACTGTAAATGTTTATATTGTATATGATTATGTGGGGAGATCCAGCATGTGACTTAGAAATCTCTAGAACATTAATCTAGTATAGTTTTCAGTGGAAAATAATTCAACTATCTTTTCCCTAAATCACACTTAAACTACCCAGCACAGATTTAAATGATTTTCTGGATCATGCATCAGAAGTACTATGAATCATACAAATCCATAGAGTTTAATGTAATCGCTTGCCCATTCTCAGATAACAAATGTAAACTATATTTTATGCAGAATGGCCAAATGTGAAAACTAAACTAAATATACAATAAAATACAACATACCCCTCATATGACCAACAGTAGCACCAAATACTTTCAGATTGTATTTTGAACCAATGTTTAATCTGGTATTTCAGCTGTGTTTCCACTTGGTAGGTGGACTTTTTTTGGTGGTGGGGGGGGGGGCTTGCGCCTTTCAGTTACTACACCAAATTGACCAGAAGTAAGAAATCAAGATGAATACTGCACACAGAAATCTCTCAGATATTTATGGAAGAGGAGTCCTCACAGATCTTGAAGAAATTGAAGTGTTCATATTAATTATCACTGTGATGTTGCTCTCTATATGATTTTATGAAAATATGCTAATAAGTGTAAATATAATGTAACTGGAATATGCTTCATGCAAAAGGTCTCTTGTAAGGGATTATTACAAAGTTTATAATCTACTGAGTGTGGTCATCCTATTTGTATAAATGTATCACTCTTGTATTTGAAACTAGAAATATAAAATATAACTCTGAGGTCCTATTGTAGTTATGCAAAGTACGGGCCATTAATGGTGGTTTGGAATCTTGATGGCTCCATCAACCAGGACAATTAACTGTGGATGGCTTTGTTTGCTTGGGGGCCTTCTTGTGAGTCAGACTGGGAAGAATGAGGGCTTGGAGTCTTAGGCCATGGTTACACTGGCACTTTATAGCGCTATAAAGCCCCTACGAGCGCTATAACCTACTCTCCGTCCACACTGGCAAGGCACTAATAGCGCTATAACCGCGGAGTTATAGCGCTATTATAAATCCACCTCCTCATGGGGAATAAGGGCTGTAGCGCACCTGCTGTAGCGCTACAGGAAGAATGTGGACACCCACTGCGTATTAATTGGCCTCCAGCCTGTCCCATAATTCCCGTTCGAGCCACTCTGGTCATCACTTGCAAACTCTTTTGTCCTGTCCTCAGGTGACCACACGTCAGACCCGCCCTTTAAAGTTCCAGGGAAATTTGAAAATCCCCTTCCTGTTTGCTCCAGCCAAGCGTGGCGTGCTCTCAGGGAACCCTTGCAAGTGATCATTCTCATTGATCAGATTGATTGCGTGGCGTGGTCTCAGGGAATCGTTGCAGGTGATCATTCAGATTGATCATCATGA
Organism: Dermatemys mawii; assembly: GCA_007922305.1. Classification (NCBI taxonomy): domain Eukaryota; kingdom Metazoa; phylum Chordata; order Testudines; family Dermatemydidae; genus Dermatemys; species Dermatemys mawii. The sequence continues at coordinate 42,478,123 of ML677334.1, read as the reverse complement.
CTCCACGTCCCATGCCTCCTCACAATAGGCGATCCCCAGCATGGAGCAATAGTGAGGTGCTGGACCTCATCAGCTGCTGGGGGGAAGAGGCTGTTCAGTCTCAGCTGCGGTCTAGCCGCAGGAATTTTGACACCTATGGGCAGATATCACGGGCCTTGGCAGAAAGAGGCCATGAGCGGGACACTCTGCAGTGCCGTGTTAAGGTAAAGGAGCTTAGGAATGCGTATCGCAAAGCCCGCGAGGCAAACGGCCGCTCCGGGGCAGCCCCGGTGACTTGCAGATTTTATAAGGAGCTGCACGCGATACTTGGTGGTGATCCCACGGTCACTCCATCGACCACCACGGACACTTCCCAGCCCACCAGTGAAGGGGGGGGTGAGGAGGAGGACGAAGAGCAGGAGGATGAAGAAGAGGAGGAGGATGAGGACGAGGCAGCAGCGATCCAGGGCACGGAGGAGTCCCTGGACGCATGCAGCCAGGAGCTCTTCTCAACCCAGGAGGGCAGCCAGCCACAGCGTCCGGCGGTTGCAGGGGCCAGCTCAGCAGCGGATTGCGGAGGTAAAGCTGCTTTTCTATGGGGAAGGCTGGCAGCTTGGGGTGGAAAGGGATGAGGGGGGCATTCCACCTGGTGCTCTGTTCAAGCCAGGAGGAGGGCAGGGGGACATGCAGCCAGGAGCTCTCCTCTAAAGCCAGGAGGAGGGCGGACAGCCACAGCGTCCGGCAGTTGCAGGGGCCAGCTCAGCAGTGCATTGCGGCGGTAAAGCTGCTTTTCTATGGGGAAGGCAGGCAGCTTGGGGTGGAAGGGGATGCTTGCATGCTAGCCTACATGTGGAATAGAGCATTGATGTAGTCTATCACCTCGCGGTAGTCATCATCAGTAATCTCTTCAAAGGTCTCAAAAAGAGCACTTGCAATGCGCCTGCGCAGGTTTCCCGGGAGAGCCAGCGTGGTCCCCGTCCCGGTCACGGTCACTAGTCCCTGCCACTGTGCCACAATGGGTGGGGGGAGCATTGCTGCACATAGGCACGCTGCATATGGCCCTGGGCGGAAGCCGCATCTTAATAAAATCCCTTCCCTTTGCTCCTCAGTGACTCGAAGCAACGAGATATCTTTCAGGACAAACACCTACGGAGAATGTTGGAACAGTGTTCAGAGTAGGGCTCCTGCCACTTACCGGCACTCCCCACCCTCTCCCCCGCCACAGCTTTTCAGGGCAGGGAAGAAATCCTTCCCCCTGCCTGCTGCTCAGAGTGGGGCTCCTGCAACTTACCGGCACTCCCCCGCCACAGCTTTTCAGGGCAGGGAAGAAATCCTTCCCCCTGCCTGCTGCTCACACTGGGGCTCCTGCAACGTACCGGCACTCCCCACCCCCTCCCCCGCCACAGCTTCTCAGGGCAGGGAAAAAATCATTTCCCTTGCCTCTGGAGTCCACTCACCATGGCAGGGGCTCCGTTGCTGTATCTGTGCTGTCTGCGGGACAGGCAAACGAGGAATGCGGGGGAATGATAGGCATGTCTGCTCTTTACAAGGGAACCACTGTGAAATGTATCTTTTTATTTTAGAAGGGTCGTCCTTCACCCCTTCGCCATCGCTCTTATCAACAGCTGAGAGGCTCAGGCGACTGAGGAAGCGGCCACGAAGGAGCAAAGAGGATCTTGTACAGCAAGTAATGCAACAGGCTGTAACGGAGAATTGAGTTGCACAGAGGTGAAGGGAGAATGAGAGCAAGTTGAGGGAGAAGGCGCGGAAGGAGAACGCGATTCACCGCCAGAAAAGCACCGACAAGCTGCTCTCATTACTGCAGCTTCAATTGCAGAGTATGCAGCGGCTTGTCACCCTTGCAGAGCAGAAGCTCCGCACCCACCACCCCAATTATCGTTTGCCCCAACTCCCTTCCCCTTCCTTGCCTCTGTACCCTCCAGGCCAGTATCATCAGCCAAATGGTTATCACCATCCACAGCTGCCTCCAACCCCTCTGTCTTCACCGGACAACCCCCAGTCCCCAGACCATTATCCACTGCAGTCTACCCCTAATAACATGCCTTACTGGCCACCGCAAATGGAGTTCGGGGGACATGGGCAGTTTGAGGGCACTGGAGACTCAGAGACCCGGACATACTCCGATCTCTGACTGACCCCACGACACCCCCATTGCACCTCCCCTGCCTTCCCCCTCACATGCATCACAATATTTTCTTTCAGCAACCGAAGTACCTGTTCAATAAATGAATTGTCTTCTTAATAAATGGGGTTTTTTTATTAAGTGTACATACATTATTACAGGCTACAGAAAAGCAAATGCCTGTTCCTGTTAAAAGAATGCTCCCTCCCTCTCTCCCTCCCTCCCTCCCTCCATCTGCACCTCACTTCAGAACTGGCTTTCAGCCTCAAAATGCTCCCTCAAGGCTTCCCTGATCCTAACAGCCTCGCGCTGGTCCCCTCCATGAACCCTGCTCTCTGGCTGGGCATATGTGGCCTCCAGGCGTTGAACCTCAGAGGACCATGCCTGAGTGAAGCCTTCGCCCTTCCGCTCACAAAGATTATGTAGGGCACAGCATGCGGAAATAACCGCGGAGATACTACCCTCGGCCAAATCTAGCCTCCCATAAAGACAACGCCAGCGCGCCTTCAGACGCCCAAAAGCACACTCCACAGTCATTCGACAACGGCTAAGCCTGTAGTTGAACCTTTCCTGACTGCTGTCCAGGCTCCCTGTGTACGGTTTCATGAGCCAGGGCATTAAAGGGTAAGCAGGGTCACCAAGAATCACTATGGGCATTTCCACTTCCCCCACGGGGATCCTCTGGTCTGGGAAAAAAGTCCCCGCTTGCAGCTTCATGAACAGGCCGGTGTTGCGGAAGATGCGTGCGTCATGCACCTTTCCAGACCAGCCAGCGTTAATGTCAGTAAAACGCCCACGGTGATCCACAAGCGCCTGGAGAACCATGGAGAAGTACCCCTTTCGGTTAACGTACTCCTCAGCTAGGTGGGCGGGCGCGAGAATGGGTATATGGGTCCCATCTATCGCCCCACCACAGTTTGGGAAACCCATTTCTTCAAAGCCAGCCACGATGTCATGCACGTTGTCCAGAGTCACGATCTTTCGTAGCAGGATGCGATTGATGGCCCTGCACACTTGCATCAGCACAACTCCAACGGTCGACTTTCCAACCCCAAACTGGTTGGCCACCGATCGGTAGCTGTCTGGGGTAGCCAGCTTCCAGATCACGATAGCCACGCGCTTCTCCACCGGGAGGGCAGCTCTCAGTCTGGTGTCCTTGCGCCGCAGGGCAGGGGCGAGTTCAGCACACAGTCCCATGAAAGTGGCTTTTCTCATTCGAAAGTTTTGCAGCCACTGCTCGTCGTCCCAGACTTGCATGACGATGCGATCCCACCACTCTGTGCTCGTTTCCCGTGCCCAGAAGCGGCGTTCAACAGCCGTGAGCATGTCCGTTAATGAGACAAGCAGCTTTGTGTCGAATGCATTCACCGCTTCGATCTCGTCTTCAGAATCATCACTGTCATCCTGCATGTCAAGGAATAACTCCACTGCACACAGAGATGTGCTGGCGACAGTCGTCAGCATGTCCCTCAGCAGTTCTGGATTCATTGCAGCACTGGACAATGGAAGACGGAGCGTGCCTTGCTGAAACCCTTGAAAGATGGCGCCAGAGGTGGAAGGAAACACAGGGATTGCTGGGATATGCCAAAAAGCATCATGGGTAGTTCAAACAGGATATAGAATGCCCCGCAAGTGACGCCCCCCCTCCCACAAGCCATTGCGCCAGATCAGGAAGAGGTGTACTGTGGGATACCTGCCCTAATGCGCTGCTCTTAATGCCGTATTAACTGCCGCAAATGTGGCCATGCTATAGCGCTGGAGCATCTCAGTGTGGACATACAATAGCGCTATTATTATTGCTGTATAAGGCGAGCGCTATAAGCAATAGCGCTATAATTTTGTAAGTGTAACCATACCCTTACAGTGACATGTAATCATGTCCCCTGAACTGGAATCCATCTTTAACCTGGTGCTTTTCAATTTAGAAGGAGGGGTGGGGACCCAGAGAGGGACAAAGGATTCCTACCTTGTGCAAAAGATATGTAAGGAGGTGGAACAGAACAAAGAGGGCTGCGGTCATGAGAAATCTCCTAGCTACCACCTGAGCTGAAACAAAGACTGTACCGGGGAAAGGATTGTACCCAGACTAGAAAGGCATCCAGAAGTTTATTGAAATTTCTTTGAGAGTGAAATTTCATCTACAATTGCTTTCTTCTGTATTAGGTTTAGACTTAATGTGTTTTATTTTATTTTGCTTGGTAATTCACTTTGTTCAGTCTGTCTTTACTTGTGGCTCCTTAAATCCTACCTTTTATATTTAATAAAATCACTTTTTAAATATTAATTAACCCTGGGGATGTATTGATACCTGGGGGGCAAACAGCTGTGCATATTTCTTTATCAGTGCTACAGAGGGCAAATAATTTATGAGTTTACCCTGCTTAAGCTTTATACAGGGTAAAATGGATTCAATTGGGAGCTGGGCATCTGAGTGTTAGAGACAGGAACACTTCTTAAGTTGTTTTCAGTTAAGCCTACAGCTTTAGGGGATGTGCTTCAGACCTGGGTCTGGGTTTGCAGCAGGCTAGCATGTCTGGCTCAAACCAGGCAGGGCACTCCCAAACTGTCAGGGGAAACAGGCTCAGGGGTAGTCTCAGCACTTCAGTTGGAAGTTCCCAAGGAGTTTTCTGTGATCCAACTCATCACAATCACTATATGCTGATTTGAAAAATGTTTAAAGCAATTATTTCTAGTAATTGGTTACTGGCAGCATTTCCTAACAGACCAAAACCAAACAAGTCTATAGTAATGGAATAGTAATCTTGGCGGTCAATTAAAGCTCTTTTTTTAAAAAAAAATATATATACAAACAATTTCAGTATTTTTACATAATGGACTCTTCATCGTAGGAAGAATTTAGCAAGATTCAAAAAGGGATTTGAAATTAATATCTGCAGATATTATCATAATTAGTGACAAAAATAGGAAGATAAACGAAAGCTTATGTTCAGTGCTTAAACTAATAACTGTTAGAGCTCACGGGGAGGCAGATGATACCCCATCTGCCTACTCCAGAGTTGTTTATCTGAAGCACTATTGAAGAAGGAACACTGTTCTAGACAGACTTCAGTCTCATCCAGTATGACAATTCTTATGTTCCTAATCACTAATGGAGTACATGGATAGAATAAAAAGGTACAAACAAATTTTAATATTTGAAAATCGCTTCTCATTTTATTTACCGTATTTTGAAAATGTTGGGAAACAGCAAGTGACGAAGCACTCTGATCACCATTACATGTAGTTTCTCTGGAGAAGCCCTGATTAGGAAGAGCTGGACCTCACTGGTGGATTGAGATGGGCTAAGCAGAACCCAAAAGGCTAATTAGCCCATTGCCCAAGGGGTAGAAAAAGATATAGGAAGGAAGTGTTCTGGGACAAAGAGAGAGAGACCAAGCAAGGAAGTAGCAGGCTTTTTAGAGTTAGAGCAAGGAGAGATCTCTCAGGGGAAAGATACCTTCTGTCTCCCCCTTCCTTGGCCAAGTGAGCAAAGCATTATATGATATTGTAAATATAGAGTTTGTGCAGGTGGTGGGAAGAACACAGTGAAATAAAACCAGAAGGTGGTCTCTAATCAGTTTGTTGCTTGTAAAGAGTGAGGCGTGGGATACTGGCCTATCACACTGCCCAAGAGGGTAAAACTCTGAGTTCGAGTTCTGTGTTGCTTGTGCTATAGGGAAGAGCAGAAACACTTAAGTACAGCAAAGAAAGCATCCACTTACAGGTGAAACAGATCCCTAAACGTAAATCTTACCAGGTTGAAGAAAAGCTCCTTATTTACTCTTGTTTAATTTTAAAAGAGCAACACACTCATTCTGGTAGGGATTTAAGACTTTAAACAGTATTTCAGGAAGGAGAATTATTTATTAAAAAAGCATTCTGGTTCCATTTTAAACATACGAGGAAAACCTCATAGAAAATGGGAGTATGACCTGAGATGACGGTGCTGAGAAAAAACCCAGCCTTCAGCTCTCGGCCATGCCAGATGCTGCGCACCCCTGAATCCCATTAAAGTCAGTAGGAATCAAGAGTACTCAGGACCTGCTCTAGTCCAGTAAAGTACGTCAGTACATATTGTGGTAATACTCACAAGCTAGCACAACTGTCTTTATCACCCTGAGGGCTCAGAACATCATTGAGCATCTAAGGCTGACCCTGCACCTGCTGTTGCCAGTAGGAAAGCTTCCTTTGTTGTCAATGGGTGCAAGAGCAGGGCTTTAGAGCAGGCCTGCACAACATGCAGCCCGGGGGCCACACACGGCCTGTATGGGCTCACTGTGCGGCCCGCGGGGGATGAGTAGGGGTGGGGCAAGACAAGCGGTGGGCTGGGGGGAAGCGGATGGGGGCGGGGCGAGGGTGGGGCTTTCGGCCCGCAGCTGGTTTTTTTGCAGTAATATGGCCCTCGCTGCTTTCCAAGTTGTGCAGGCCTGCTTTAGAGAATGCCAAAGGATACCGGAGAATTTAAGGACCAGTTGCTGCTCACACTGATGTTGATGGGGCTTTTATCACTGAGCTCAATGAGACTAAGATCGGGCCGTATTAGTCTGATTTGTGAGCAACTCATGCAGGATGAACATTAATTCTTGAGAGGCCCTGCAAACTTCCATGGATGCACTGCAAACATTGAGCCTGCATAATTCAAAAAGATAATTGAAGCTATGATAGAATCTCTCCATCTGCAAGATGTATTGCAGTTACTGTACGTGGACTATATGCATTTTCCAGTTTGGTGGATTATTTTAATTGCTTCTGGTAAATTAAGCCACAGTATTTCACTGACTCAGTCAGCTGCTGCAGATTGGCTGGAAGTGGCAGTAGATAACTAAGAAATTAGGCGTATAAGACAGATTTTTTTGTAAATTACCCTGCAACCCCTTTGTGTCACAGCAGCACTTCTTGTCAATGCAATCTTTATTAATCAACACAGACATAGAAAAACATCCTTAATAAATTAAGAAGAAGGGGGCTACCTATGTCTCTGAAGCCCTGCAGCACTGTCAGGAGAATTTATAAGGAGCATCAAGTCTGCACTTTTAATTTGAAATAGGGGCAGAGATACTGTATTTCAACAGTTAAGTGTAATTAAGTTTTATCTTAAAATACAGGCTGTTTCTTTGCCTACTGCTTCTTTCCCACCTCCACCCCCTGCAAATGGTTGGAACTATTGACTGAAAGAATGTGCTTTAATATTAAACAATTCTCTACATTTTTTTTTTATCATCAAACAAGGTATATGGGGGAATCAGGGAATGACATTGTGACTTCAAATGACAATTCATTCCCTGGCTTGCTCCTGAAATAGGATAATTTCCCACTGCCCTTTATTTAGGGAAGATTGTAAAGCTATAGTTCTGATATACATGCATACAAAGTGTTCAGCTACCACATTTGTGTGCATAGACCAGTAATCTGTGTTTGTAAATGTCAGGGAGTAGTGTCTGTAACTGTGACAGATATGGCAATTTCCTACAATATATTTGGGAGATCTTACTGTATTAAGTTTGTATATCATTCTGGGGCAGAGATTGTATATAATTCAGTCAGGGAGAGTGACTATAGCCTTTCAGGAATGAAGAACCAGGGGTGTGAATAGGCAAATTCACTCATGTTATAACACTGCCAGAGAAGTACCATCATCTAAAGTGGCTCACAGATACTGGCTCAAATGGGATTCTCCAGAGACCAAACAGACAAAGAAATGATTTTTGGATAAATAGTCTCAGTTTAAACTGACTCAGGCCTGTCTTTCTGGTCCAGCAACTGGACAGCACCTTCTGGGCCACTCAATCCTTCCTGGGAAGGTTTGGAAGAAATTTGGTCTCTGGATGCCCCATGAGACTGATAAGTGACCACTGGTAGGCTTTTAGCATGTATGCAGGAAATTTTATTGACTTAAATATATTTTCTCTGTAATGCTTTCATCTTCAGAATAAATGTGTTTGTTTAAAGAGAGATGTGTGGTAATTTATAACTTTGGGGAATTAAGCCTCTAAGGAGAAAGTAAAGCATAGATGCTTCTTTGTTTAAGCAGACTGTGTTACTGGGAAATGTAGGCAGGGAATTATGAAGCCAGGGAACTGTGCAGCCTGGAAAAAAATCCAATCAGGATGGGAAGACACAGGGGTCTTCATCCAACAGAGATGACATCTGAGGAGTAGGGAACCTAGCGTGGTTGCCATTGTTGAACTTTGAGAGAAATACAGGTGCAGTTGCGCTAAACTGTGACAGTAATTTCTGTGAAAAATCCAGGAGAACTTTTTAAATTCAAACATCAGGAAGTTCTCATGGATAAATACCATCTTGTAATTGTTTTCAAATGTGATATTTTCCCCTGACAGATGGCAACTGGGAAATTTCAGTGAAAACAATCCAGCCATTTCCAAGAAAGATATGGGCTAGGGACATTATTTTGCCTTTAAAAAGAATTCAGGTGATGTTTCTTTGAGCAACTCTAGTATTTTTGGAGAAATGTGATAGCTTTTGTGCCAGGGAAGTACCTTTGGTTATTTCTGTGAAAATCCACGCCAATTTGGCCAAGTTATAAGCCTTTGTAAAATCTCATTTATCACAGATCAATAGAGATTTCTTCCAGTTTAGCAACTAAAATCTCTGAAGATTGAGCCGTACTGAACAAGCCTCCATCTCCTCAGTTCCTGGGCTGATAAGTCTATGTGCTCCATCCCCAGAGAACAACTGAGCATGTTCTGTCCCCTCACTGCTCTTCTGTATGACAAGAGTATGAGTGCACTATCCCCCCAACCCCCCGAGTTACTGAGCATGCTCTAGTCCAGCAATGCAGGGATGAAGCTGGATTTCACATGTGATGGCCCCGGGCCAGGGAGAGTCCATACACTGAACCTGAGAGGAACAAGCTGGTCTCCCATATTCTCATCCACTCCAAAGTCAGTGAAAACTGAGAGTCTCTCCTTTCAAAGTTGCGTAAAGGAATCCTTCCCTATCTATGAGGCTCCCAGACTTTAGGCACGCATGAGCTCCAGATTGGGGCCCTCCAAGGCACAAAACAAGACGTGCCTTCTACAGCCCTTGATTGCACCTTGTTGGTTGGAGTTGGTGATTCCAGGGGAAGGAGAGGCATAGGCACTGTAAAAAGATGAAGCTGTAAAGAGATGGGCTGCTGAAAAGCCAGCAGCTGCAGCTGCCCCAAAGTACGAGATGCCTTACTTCAGCACCCAGAGGCTGCCCCAATTCCTGAGTGCAGGTTGGGAGCAGGGCCAAGTGCTGTCCTGCTGTAGCCACAGCACCACACAAGCCATCTCCTTGACCCACAATTAGGGTGACCAGATGTCCTGATTTTATAGGGACAGTCCCGATTTTGGGGTCTTTTTCTTATAGAGTCTCTTATCCCTTGTCCCGATTTTTCACATTTGCTGTCTGGTCACCCTACCCATGATTGAATCAGTGAACCCTTTGATGGGAGACAGTAGTGGTGGAAGCAATAGGAAAATATTTGTGCACTATTTTTTTTTTATTCAGGCCAAAGTGTTTTGTTATGAAAGTTTCAAACCATTTCAATTTTATTACAAGATTTTAAAAAAACAACCAACACTTTTCCAGTTTAATTAACCTAATTTTTTAAAAAATAAAAATTCTGAACAAGAAAATCTTTATTTCAAATTTCTATACATTTTCTCTGAACATTTTATTCAAGCTGGGAAATTCAATCTACCTTGGTCCAGTTTTGCAAACAGTTTCAATTTTGACACAATCGGCATTTTTTGACTAAAAAAAAAAAAAGGATTTGTTGAAAAATTCCAGGCCATCTCTATGCTTGACTACATCTAAGACAGAAAGTTTGGTGTGTAATCAAAAATTACACACCAAATTATGTAAGACTTCATTTTGTAAATTCAAATTATGCAAGACTTCTTGTCCACAGACTAGACAGCAGGATCTTATTTAAATCATTTGCGGGCAATGAGGTAGGCGACACAATACATACAGAACTGCATAGCCACAACAAAATCCATAAGTGCTGACATGAAGCCTCTTGCTGTATATCTTCCAGGGAGGCTAAAATTTTCCCTGTTGTTCAGTGGTTCAGAATGTTAATAGATCCTTGGGAGCTGATTTTTCTTATTTTTTTATATATAACCATGCAATGATGATCCACTTCAGAATAAATGTTGAAAAGTTCTCTAAATCCTTATCCTTTTCTCTGGGGATATGTATGCCTGTGCCTGTGATTGTCGTCACAATTTTTGGAGAATACATCTATGTGATAAATCAAAGATTCATATGATAAATGTTATTTATCATGCACCTCCGATTGCTGCACCTGCCCTTTTTGCCCACTAATTCATTTCCCCAGCATCTCTGAAAACATTTTAAACCTGAAAGGACACAGACTCAAATGAGACGCTCCCAGCTTCCCAGTGTAGTAGTACCTAGCATTTCCTTCTAGTTCTAAGAGGCCCTTTGTAGATCATGATTTTGACATGTATAGAAAAGCTACGTAACTCACATCTATATATGTTTCAAAATGTATCAGTTTAAATTTGAGACAACTAGGCCACCCTTTCTCTTACAGTGTGCCGCCCTTCCTTACAATGAGTAGGACTTATTCTTTGAATAGGACTCGATGCTGTAGCCACTGAAGCTAATAGCAAAACTCCCATTCACTTGAATGATGTACGATCAGGCCTACAGTCCCACTGAAATGAATGGAAGTACCTGAATAAAGTACAACGCAACAACAGGATATAAACTACATATGCACATTTTACTTGTCTAAACTCCTATGAAAAATAAGAAAAACTTACCTCCCCTTGTACATCACCCCATATTGTGCCATTAGTTTATGTCATAGCAATATCAATCTGATGATGCATTGACATAGTCATTAGAGTACTACAGTAGCACTGGTCATATGCTAGCTTAAATCATTGTCAAAGTGATATTGCTGTAATACTACTGTTTTGATGACTTCGTATAATATATTGCCAGAGAAATATCACATTGATCACATGGATGGCAATATGAAAATATATATCTATCATCAAACAAAGGAAAAATGTGGCAGCAAGATTCTCCTTTTAACTAACTTCTCTAAGTATTAATTAAAAATATATCTAAGTTAAATGGTATAGAAAGTGCTAGAGAAAATAAAATCATTAATATATTTGAGGTTAGAGGTGTTTGGCTTAGACATCCTGTATTCCTTTTACAATTGAAGAGATGAGAAAGTTAAGAGGTGTGTTATGGTAAGTTGTAGGCAGAAAATGGATCTGAAGTATTCAAAAATGCTTTTTTTGTATGCTCTATGCTGTATTTTTACTGCTCTCCAAACAGCCCAAGCAAGAAGGTAAAATTGACCAAGATTAAAGTTTACAATATATCTCATGCATACATAAAGTTAATTCATTACATATATAATGTATGAACTGGGTGCCTCAAGTTTTGGATGCACAGCTTCAGACTCTTGAAAGGGGCTGGGTTTTCAGGAAGCACTGAGCACCTGAAAACCAGACCACTTTAAAGCAGCACAGGTTGAACCCATAAAAATAGAGGCACCAAAAATCAATGGGTGCTTTTGACAAATATTAGCCATATATCTCTCAAGGACTGCTATAATTTTGTTCCTATTATGACCTCTGTGTAACCTCATTCCAAACAAAGTCACAACACAAAATGTCTTGGACACATCCCAGAACTCACCACTGGTACCAACTGGATCTTATCATCACAAGGTGTGCCAACCTTAACATTGTCCTCATTACCTGCAGTTATTAAAGTGCTGATTGTGACACAGACCACCTTCTGGTGTGCAACAAGGTCAGGCTTAAACTGAAGAAAATACACAGATCTAAATTAAAAGGATATCCTCGTACTAACCTCCGTGCCATAGTGGAATCAATAAAAGTCACAAAAGTACAAGAACCTACTACAACCAGCCCTTGACATCGGTGATTGTGCCACAAGTGCCCAGCTGAAGTGGGAGCAATTGAAGAACATAATCTATGATGTGGCTCTGTCAGTCTTTAGAAAGAAGTAAAACAAGACCGACGACTCGTTTGATGCATATTCCAGTGTGTTGACACCAGTCATAGAGGCCAAACTCACAGCCCAACCAACTACAAGTGAGATCCAAATGAAAAATCCTTACAAGCATTGAGAGTGGTAAGAGCCAAGGTATAACAAACTGCTCAGTGCTGCACCAATGACTATTGGCTGCACTTATGTGAAAGCATCCAAATAGTAGCTGTTGCAAGCAACATCAGAAACATGTATGATGGGATCAAGAAAGCCTTGGGTTCAACTTCAAAGAAGGCAGCCTCATTGAAATCAACAGCAGGGGAAACAATCAATGACTGAACCAAGCAGATGGATTGTTGGGTAGAACACTACTCTGAGCTTTACTCTCATGAAAATATTGTTACAGATGCAGATGCATCAAAAGTCTGCCTCTTATGAACCAACTCGATGATGAACCGACTGTTGAGGATATTAGTTTTCCCAGAGATGGCCTCCCCAATAGAAAGTACCCGGGAAAAGACTGCATACCAGCTGGGGTCATAAAATGCGAAAAACCGACTGTACTGCAACATCTTCATGAGTCGCTCTGCCGTACAGGAAAGAAGGTGAAGTACCACAAGAAATCAGAGATGCCAACATCATCGCTCTCTATAAAAACAAGGGTGACAGGAATGACTGTAACAACTATTGTGGCATTGCCCTTCTTAATATTGTGGGAAAAGCCTTTACCTGAGTTGTCCTGAACAGACTTCAGACCCTTGCAGACAGAATCTTTCCTGAATGACAGTGTAGCTTTCAAGCTGAAAGGTCTACTGTTGACATGCCCTTCTCAGTGAGACAACTAAAATGGAAATGCAGAGAACAAAAACCCTCTACGTAACCGTCATCAATCTTAGAAAGGCTTTTGACTTTTTCAGTAGAAGTGGACTATTTGTACTTCTAGAAAAGATTGAATGTCTCCCCAAGCTCTTAATCCTTTCATGAAAACATGAATGGCACAGTCCAGTACAATGGCTCAGTCTCAGAGGCTTTCCAGATTTGTAACAAAGTTAAGCAAGGTTGTGTACTTGCCCCAGCTCTGTTTGAGATTTTGTTCTCCCTGCTACAGAAAAAAGCTTTTGGTTCCTCAACTAAGGGAATCTTCTTGCATACAAGATCTGATAGAAAGCCATTCAATTTTTTGCAAGACTCAGATCTAAAACCGAGACTCGGGAGGCTCTTATCCAACACCTTCTCTTTGCCAATGACACAGCAGTGACAACCCACGTGGAAGCTTATCTTCAAAGCCTAATGGATAGTTTTTCCAAAGCCTGCCAAGACTTCAGGCTTACTATAAGCCTAAAATGACTGACATGCCAAGGAGTTGAAGAAGCACCCTCCACCAAGATCAACAATTATGAACTTGAGGTGGTAACGAGTTCACATATCTGGGGTCCACTGTTGCAGTCAACTTCTCACTTGAAACAGAACTCAACATCCACACTGGAAAAGCCACCACAAGAAGGGGTTAGTGTGCTGAAAAAAATTCCTCATATTCCATGCCCCCTTAACACAAAAACTAGATTATGGCTTGAGCTCAAGCTGTAGAACAATCTGCTTGAAGAAGAGATAATGCAGCTGAACAATTCCATTCTCCTCTGCCTTTGCTTACCTGGAATGTTTTAACTTTACATCTGTGTTCCTATAGCCCACAGGAGTTGTCCATGCAGACATATGGCTGTATTAACTCCATCAAAGTAATATGGAGTTATGCGATATTTAGTTTTTAAATATCTAGGAGTCTTTATAGATTCTCCCCACTTGTTGGACAGATCTGAGCAGATTGGTGTTTCAGCTTAGAGTGACTTTGGACTTCTTTGCACTCCCTGAGAGCCAGAATGGAATTTTCAGCAGGGAAGAGCACTGGGGAGGCACCTTCAAGCATCTTTCCTAAATTGCTGATTTTTCATTCAGCCAAGGAAATACTTTATTGGGGAGTATAGGCATTTCTCTTAACAAAGAAAATGCAGATACTGTAGGAAGTGATTCTGATGATTCAATATGTGGAATTCTTCCTAAGTAATAGATGAGTAAGCTAGCACAGTGCTGTTGGAGGAGACAGATTCTGGATGAGATGTCAAATTGCTGTTTTGATCACTTTGGTTATTGAAATTCACAAGACATTTTCACAAAATTTGAGGCACTAGTGTCTCTACAGTGGCCAGACTCATTGTGGGTAATTACCTCCTGCCTACCTAAAATTCCCTCTTGTTTAACCCAGTCTTCACTTCTTCATCCGTGTGGTTCTGCTGCAAACTACTGAACAATTGTCACGTTTCATCTTGGTGGTGACCACATTACAATGGTGGGTGTACATTACTCTGGTTTTATGCACATGTGTTAAGATCAGCAATGGGCCCGAGCTGCAAATTTCAGAAGTGGACCTAGATCTTATTATCCTTCCCAAAGCCTAAGCATATTCTGATCCAGAAGGGTTTGGTTTTAGTCCATTTCTAGTTAAAAAAAACCTGACCATTTTGAAATCAATTCATTGTTCTCTTGATCTTACGAAATAATAAAATTAATAATAAAATAATATAATAAACCATCTTTCATTAAAGAGGAAAAATAGCACGGTACAAACAGCAGAAAGGAAGCCACATATCAAATCCTTTGAGTGTGACGGCTGCAGGATGTTCAAAACCCAAGCAAGCGGAACCTAAATTGATAGTAAATTACTCACACATCATTTTTGTTAGACATTGTAAAAGACTACATTAAGCACCTATCCAAATTGGGAGAATGGGATTCAATTCATGGCGCTGCCACAACCTTAAGCAAGTTACTTAAGCACTCTGGCTCAGTTTCCATCTTTGAAATGGGGATATTAATATTCTTTTCTCCCATCCATTGTCTGTTTTGTTTATTGGGATTTTAGTACTGCGGCTAGCACAATGGGACCTCAAACTCAGTTTTATAATAAAATTAAACAGTAAGTTACTATTGTTAACATATTTCTAGTAACGCAATTGCATAGTTACAGAGACAGTTGCATTGTCAGAAGAGGAGCAGACTGAGATTAATTCAGAGGGGTATTTCAAAGGGATATTTCAGACTGAGATTAATTCAGAGGGGATATTTCAGAAGGGTTATCAATGTACTTTGTTCTCCATGGATTGGAGACACTAACTTGTTGTTCCTCAAATCTCTATTTGTTTGAGTTTATGTTTTCTTGATGTCCACAGCAAGAGATTTTCAAAGTGACAAAGGATAGTTAGATGCCACACTCTCATTGGCTTAACTGTCCTCTGCATGATGGTTTATTATTCTGGGAGAGTTTTGATAATAGTAAGTCAGAAAATAGGGATTTTTCTGCATAAAAAATTAATTAAAATACCAATTTCCTCTAAATTTTTACACAAAACAAATTGATTTAAAAAAAAACTGAACAAAAAAAAGTCCACCATAGAAGATGTAGTTTGGATGTCTCTAAGGAAGGTTCCCTTGGCTGGACTACATCTACCATCATAGAATCTTAGAATCATAGACTATCAGGGTTGGAAGGGACCTCAGGAGGTCATCTAGTCCAATCCTCTGCTCAAAGGAGGACCAATGCCCAACTAAATCATCCCAGTCAGGACTTTGTCGAGCCTGACCTTAAAGACCTCCAGGGAAGGAGATTCTACCACCTCCCTAGGTAACCCATTCTAGCGCTTCACCCCACCCCATAGTGAAATATTGTTTCCTAATATCCAACCTAAACCTCCCACACTACAATTTGAGACCATTACTCCTTGTTCTGTCATTTGGTACCATTGGGAACAGTTTAGATCAATCCTCTTTGGAACCCCCTTTCAAATAGTTGAAAGCAGCTATCAAATACCCCCTCAGTCTTCTCTTCTGCAGACTAAACAATCCCAGTTGCAACAGCCTCTCCTCATAAGTCAAGTGTTCCAGCCCGTTAATCATTTTTGTTGCCCTCTGCTGGACTCTTTCCAATGTTTCCACATTCTTCTTGTAATGTTGGTCCCACACCTGGACACAGTATTCCAGATGAGGCCTCACCAATGCTGAATAGAGGGGAATGATCATGTCTCTCAATCTGCTGGCAGCGCCTCTACTTATACAACCCAAAATGCCGTTAGCTTTCTTGGCAACAAGGGCACACTGTTGACGCATATCCAACTTCTTGTTCACTATAACTGCTAGGTCCTTTTTTGCAGAACTAGCCATTCAGTCCCTAGTCTGTAGCAGTGCATGGGATTCTTCCGTCCTAAGTGCAGGACTCTGCACTTGTCCTTGTTGAACCTCATCAGATTTCTTTTGGCCCAATCCTCTAATTTGTCTAGGTCCCTCTGTATCCTATCCTTACCCTCCAGCATATCTGCCACTCCTCCCAGTTTATTGTCATCTGCAAACTTGCTGAGGGTGCAGTCCATACCATTCTCCAGATCATTAATGAAGACACTTAACAAAACCATCCCAAGAACAAAATTGTGTTCTTTAATGGGCCATCAAGTTGAATGGTCCATTCACAATGTGCTAGTTAGACTGGATGTAAACTACTTTGTGGTTGTTTCCCCAGGAGCAAACACAATTGAAATACTAGTCAATAGTCATAACTTCTTATAAAAAATAATACATGCATATAAACAGGATAATCACACTCAACAAATAATTTTTCCATTGACATCTTGCATGACATACTTTATACAAGATTTGTGGAATTCTCTAACAGTGGCAATATTAAGGATATTAAAGGTCATGTTTCAATCATACAGCATCACACGGGGTTCTGTAGAGTGCTATCTGGAAGACAGGTCACATCCTGAAACACTATATTCCACTGTGGGCTAACTTTATTGGCAGAGACAAACTACCCCACTAATTAGTATCTCTGTAGTCATCAGTGTCACCCCAGGAAAAGAGAATGAAAAAACTAAGTTTGAATCCCAACTTTACCATCTCCTGACAAAAGGAGCTAATACTTAATAGTCTTTAGCTAAACAGCAATCAGACTACTAACCCACAAAATAATCTTACCCCTACCTAGGTCCAGGGGAGAGGTAGTCATCCAACTGATTCCTCTCCTAGTTTAAGTTTCCATCTACCCCAAATACACAAATTATTCCTTATATACATTTATTTCATTCTTGGAACATGCAGATTTGACATAACTGTCTTAAAATGCACACAGGATGTCTGGCTAAAGTCTTCATTTTGATTACACAATGCCCATTTGATTACACAGTGTATTTTTAACAAACATGAGTTAGGGTAAAAAGATTTTGTGGGGGCTACAGGCATTTTGTTTGTATAATGTTTTCCACTTGAAACACAGGTCCTGAGGTGGTTGGGCAACACACAAGTTGATTGTGCAATGTTTGCAACTGACAAAGACCCCAGATCATAAGCAAAGTTAGTTTTGAGAACTTGGGTTCCATCAGTGTTCCCTTTGCCACAATAAAAATGCTCTTTATGGTAGCCCTGCAGAATTCTGGAGTCCAACAAACAAATAAGTCTGGTTGTCAACACCAATTGACAAGAGAAAGTGTTGAAGTGTGGGGACAGAATGATAACACAAGGAGTTTTAAGACTTTAAAAGCCCCTTGGTTCAGATTAGATAAAATGAGTTCATTCTACCCTACTGCTTAAAAAAAGCTTCACAAAAGAACAACAGACATCAACATAAAAAAACCCACTGGTTGAAGGAAATGCTGTTCCAGTGAGTAGTATTAAATGGCTATATCACAGGGTTTTCAGCTTTTTTCATAGCATGACTCAACATTTGCCCACTTTCAGATGACCTTCCTCTCATATGTACAGTTATCCTTTGAGCCAGTAACCGTGTGCTTCATAGAAAGTTCCCAGAAAACTAGTTCAATGTGGTGCTTCTAGTAGAGGAGAAATTACCAATGGATGAGTACATCTCCTTCAGAAGAAAACTAGAGATAGAGAATGATAACAGACTCACACAATGAGTTACCAAAAAGTGTTTGAGGTCTAAACAGAACTGAGAGTGAAAATCTGAGCCAAGGTACACAGCAATAAAAATACAAAATCTGAATTTTTGTGAATGAAGCAGCAATATAAACTTGCCCATGGCTATCACCTATCTCGCAACCCATTACCTATGAAGCAGGAATCAATGAAACATGTTGGACAAGACAATATATCATCATTTGTAAAGATAGTCAAATGTTAAGACCTTCTTCAGCAAAGACAAGATTAACTGTACCAAAATTATGCAGACAACTAATATGTTTGGATTTATTTAGTGATTTCAAGACTCAGTTAAAGGGAGACAAAAAATAATTACACATCAATTTTCTAGTTCCTCCTCAAACACATGAGCATCCCTTCAGAATGCCACCATCCAAATTACTTTACAGCCATTTGACATATTTCTACTCCTTAAACAACTCTAATTTTTATAAGAAAAGTTTTCTTAGCTCTATGTTAGCATAGTTTAGAAATGTAACTTTTCTAAAATATTAATTTATAGGGCCAGTTCTTTCAGAACGACTTTTGGTTTATTTTATTAATAAGATGGAGTCACTATGATTTTAACATTTTTTCAGTTAATTTAGAATCATTGTCCTTTTATCCTCCCCCAACATAGCTGCTGCAGTTGTTGCTTTAAGTTTGCTCTACTATGTATAACACGAGCTCATTCAAAACTTATTGGATGAGCTAGTGAGAGAGATAATCATTACAGACTGGTTTTGACACAATTTTCACACATGTGATAAGACATTACACAGGCATTTAAATGATGCAGGCTGTCAGCAATATGCCATGGACCCTATATTTGTGCCAATGAATAATAATTTTCAGTGTTCTGCCTCTAGTTATTGCAATTATCTAAAAAAATGGCGAGGTTCCACTCGATCCAATATTATTATTATTGCTTGGATGCTCTGCCACTGGTACTCCATTTCCACAAATTACATGGCATTCTATAGCAAATCTTTTATGCGTCTTTTCTAAGTTTGTTTTACAGGGACATCTAGTGGTGTAAGGATTACGATTTAATCATATACTGATATACTTTATTTTTCAAAGCTCGTGATTCATTTATGAGACTAACAGGCAGTATTACTGAGAAGAATGATAGGGATATTGTACATACTTTCAATTAGTCTAACGTGGACTGTTATAAGTGTGAAGTAGCCTAAAATTAGTGTTTACCTGTAAGGGGTTAAGCTAAAGGTAACCTAAGAGGTGGACAACTAACCCATGAGAAATTTCTTAGAAGACAAAGGATTTTAAGTTTTAGGTTTTTGGGGGGTCTTTTTTTGTTTACCTTGGCTATGGGATAAACACAGCTATGTCTTTTACTATAAATATAAGATTCTATCAAGTACTGTAGATAGTAAGTTTACCTTTTTTTTATCACTTGAAGGGTTCTCAGTGGTGAGTGTTGGCTGGGTGCTT
>ML677334.1:42402957-42458582 GCA_007922305.1 Dermatemys mawii | reverse complement strand
AAGCACCCAGCCAACACTCACCACTGAGAACCCTTCAAGTGATAAAAAAAAGGTAAACTTACTAACTACAGTACTTGATAGAATCTTATATTTATAGTGAAAGACATAGCTGTGTTTATCCCATAGCCGAGGTGAACAGAGAGAGACCCAGAGAGAAACTGAAACTTAAAATCCTTTGTCTTCTGAGGAATTTCTCATTGGTTAGTTGTCCACCTCTTAGGTTACCTTTAGCTTAACCCCTTACAGGTAAACACTAATTTTAGGCTACTTCACACTTATGACATGGACTGAAAATGAATTATGTTGATATCCACCAATACTGTACCACCAAATTATCTATGGCAGATAGTGACAATGAAAGGGTCTTGCTAACTTTTAGAGTCTGATTATGTGAAGTGTTTTATTTTGTTGTTGTTGGCTTTTTTTTTTCAAAGATGCAGGAATAGGAAGATATACAGAATCAGCTAAGATAGACTACAGTCCAAGAGTACCAATGCTTTCTCTTTTACTCTTAAAACACACTCATCATTGTAGTTTCTGCGTACCTTCAGAATTAAGCAAGATCATGTTTGTTCTCTCATCCTCTCCCCAGGGAGAGAAGCGCATGCAGAGGAATATCTTGTTTTGGTAGGGTTTAAACTTTTATTTTTTAAAACTATAATGTTTCTGTGTATTTATGTTAAAGAACCCAGGTGAAATAAATGTTTATTGCATTTGGAGTGGAAGGTGGTAGGGTTTGTGATAGCCCTTAGTTCGTGGAGAAGTCCATTCCACAGTTTCGGACCATCTTCTAATCTTTACCCTTGTTGTAGAGCGTTCCACTGTGCAAGAGGAGCATAGACGTTGATTATAGTCTTTTTTGGTAATGCATTTTCTTGCCTTGCTTTTTTACACATAGACAACAAAATTAACCTATGAGAGTTGTGTTTATTTAAACATACACCTTAAGAGAAAAAAAAGTAATCATACATGATCACTTCAGTTTTTACATTAATACAGTAAATGTATATCTGGTTGGAAAAAATTCCAAGGAAAATGAAATTGATGAAAAATAAGTTAGGGTTTTTATTAATTATAATTATGTTTTGCCACATTTTTTAAATAAGGACTAGATTGCAACTATGCTACTCTGATCAGTTCCTCATATACGTGCTTACACTTTCATTCATATCAGTTATTACTTAAATTTGCAATTAAGTGATTAACAGTTTCCTTTTCCTATTCTTACATTTCCAAAGGTAGAGAAATTTTATAGCATTAGAATAGAAAAAGTAAAGTGAAAAAACAAAATGTGTGTTGTGGGGAAAGAGAAGAAAGGACAAATAAGTTGAATGAATAAAATTCCTATTGCAAAAAAGTCAAAAAATGTAATTTTCCCATGAAAAAAAGTAACCTTCAATGAAATTCCATTTTTCAGTGGGAAAATTTTCAGTCAAAATCCTGATGGTGATAACTTCTAATTGAAGTGAGGGACCTTTTCCCCTCATCAGAGCAGATTTGTACAAGGTCATTTTCAACCTTTGAACTTGAAGACTGATAGATGGTAAATCTAGAATACAGAACAACCCATCCTTAAACGCGCTTCATTTTCAATATTTTATTGTTTGAAGACCTGAGGAAAAAACAGTAGTGATGTTATTTCAGGAAAGTTAAGGACTTCTGTCACTTCCTTCTCCGCTGAACAAACTTAAAATATCAAGAGCTAATATAGTGCTGAAAATACTATTAAGCATACAGAATGTGGTCCCCTTGTGTCTATCCCATCACAAGTCAAAAATTACAACCACAGAAGGATGGTATGGAAAAATATCTAATGCTTGTTGAACAACAAGTGGGTCAGGTTGCCTGCTTACAAAATCTTCATGGGTAGTCATACATTCTCTGTGGTAAGCACTGCAACCTTTTTAATGTATGCCCATCTCTAAATTTTCCTTGTCCTGTTAAAAACATTTTGCTGGTATTGAATAATGATTATTGTTTACTGTGCAACACTAGCTTGGTTCACTGTTACCACATCATCCTCATCCTCTCATGCCCCTCCATTTCTATTTGTCTTGCCCTCCTGTTTCTGTCTTGACAGAGTGTGAGCAATTAGGTGCCCAATTCCCAGAGACAGGCAATAGAAATGGGATGCCTGATTCCCATTAGCACTTTTGAAAATCTCCCCATTAAATATGAAAAATGGGGTCCAAAGCTGCTATAGTATTTCAGATAAAAAATATCAATGCTTTTTTGAGGTTCAAGAAGAGGACTTGAAGCCAATGTGCCTGGTTTCTTGCTGGCTATGTCATGGACTGGCTGTGTGGCAAATCACAATTTCTTTATGCTTTAGCTTACCCATCAGTAAAATGGGTCTAACATCCATTTGATAAGTCTCCTTTGAGCCTTAGTTTAGATGGGATTTTCAAAACCACTCAGCACTGGTCTAACTCCATTCTTATTGAAGTCATTAGAAATTTTACCGTTGACTTAATTGGGAGCTGAATTAGGTCAACACTGAGTGTTTTTGAAAACCCGACTCTTAATGTTTCAAAACTGCTGTTAAAGCCTAAAGTAAAAAGCCCCTTTAGAAGTGCAAAATTTCTGCATTGTGATTTTTCTAAAGCTGGTTTTCTCTTCCATTAAAAATATGTTAAAAGAAAGCTCATATCCAATGAATAGAAAGAGTCAGGGCTTCTTGGGAAGAATGGCATATGTGAAGTTTAATTTAAAAGTCAGAGGTTAATATTTATGCTTTTAGTGAATACATTTATAGATATCATCCTTTATTTTGTACCCAAAAAGGAAGCTGTAATGTGATTTAATCTTTTGAACAGAAATAGTTTTCAGACTAATTCATTTACCTTGCCAATAACAATATTTCTCTTGTGAAGGTCTTACTGATGGCACAGTAAAGAATTAGAATAAATGTCATGCTGTAATTTCAGCAGTGATCAAAAACCTAATATTAATGCATATTCTTGTAAATATCATTTGGATTTCTGAAAACTCTCTGAAGAAAAGGCAAGAAAATGTTTCTTTCATCTATAATGAGCCTGAGAGGAAGAACTTCAATAAATCTAGGAAGGTGGTTGAAGTTCAGAATAAATTAAACCCAGCATCTTTTTGGTATTACAGGTTAATGTGATTAAAGAACAGAGCTCTCTAAAATTCAGATAAAAAAATAGTTTCTTAGCTTTTTCCTAGTTCTGCCCATTGTCTTCTTAACATTGTACTTCCAGGCTGAGTTACAATTCACTTTGTGTACGACTGTTTGCCAATGTAATATTACATACCTTCCAGGTGGGTGTATTTATTTTATTTTTGTTGTTGCTGCTCTTGTTTTTTTACAGACAGATTGACAGGTATTACAGAATACTTTATAAGGAAGATCTGATTAAAAATATTTTACTGTGACTAAACCATTGTACCTTAAATGTTGAATTAACTATAAAGGTACAGTAATTTTAATTTTTCCATTTATTTGATTATGCAAGTTGTAGTTTACTATTTTGAAGACTACCAACAAAGTATTGGATATGAGGATAACGATATTTAGCTACTAGAGATATGATACTAATATAATTTAATGTGCCTCTTCCCCAGATTACCTTGTTCTACACTGGTTTGGATCAATATTGTTCTTGACTTTCACAATATAATAAATCACCATATAGCTTCATCGTCCTTACACACTAGTCCTGAGCTTTTATGGGTTCATTTTCTAATAGTACATTTTTGGGACTAGCAATTCTGCAGCAGTAATTACCATCACTATCTCCAAGTCTTTTCCCATAGAAGCTTTATATTATATTATTGGCTCATGGTATATATGGTCTAACCTTTGTCTCTCTAGTTTTGTTTTGTGCCAATTGAAGTTAGGAGTATATTAGGGGCAGAAGAATTGTTTGGAAAATTTGTCAAAGTTTTTAAATGAATATATATTTATAATATTAAAAAGTTGCATTTTGACCATTGTTGGTTTGATCCTAGTGGATGTAAACACCCTTTTTATTTTTTTAAAAAAATAGTAGAGTCCTTTTTGGGACCATAACCAAACAACTTATATAGTCAGGAAATATTACTTTTCTGCTATTGCTTTATTTTTATGCTCTTTTTTTAGAGTGGTGCTATCTAGCTATTTTCTAAACATGAGTAAGGTTATTACCCCTCCTCACACACACACTTTAAAAAAAATATTTAAACAAACTTACTTACACAACATTTTTACACGATTGTTGGAGATCTAAGGTTCCACAATAAATTTGCTGAATTTTTAATAAATGAATTATTGAATGTATTGGATTTATTTGCTTATACAAGTTTATATTAGGAATTAAATTCTTAGTAGTATTTGTATTTTTACAGTGGGCAACTATTTTTGGGTTAACCATTTTAATATGCACATGATGCCTCCACATTTTTTCAATATGAACCTCTTAGAAAGAATAGATTTTTTAAAAAACATATGGCATTCTGACAAACATAACTTTTAACTTTTTACTATGTATAAAAATTGGTGTTACATTTTTAATAGCCTACAGGCTATAGCTGTTTCTTTAGAAAATTTTATTAATATTATTTTAGTTGGTACTTAATATAATGCTATTTGGTTGTTTTTTAAGATTTTATTATGCTAATGATGGTTTGTTTTATTAACTTTGTTAAGCCTGTATTTATTTACTTTATATGTGTGAGTATTTACAGTTTATTTTATTGATAGCACTATTTAATTTAATAGGAATTAGTTACTTTTGTGTCAGTACTATTTATGGTGTTTTGGGTTTGTTTGTTTTGCTTTGTTTTTTCACAATTACATTTTGAAAATTGTAGCTGTTTTTTGTATTTTAATTTAAGCTATCTGAATTTAAAAACAAATGTTTAGCTGGGACGTATTTTTGAAGTTTGGGGTGATCCCATTTGCATAAAGGAGCTCCACTTCTAAAAGTGATTTTAACATTTTATTTCATATTTGCTAGAAAAGTTTTTGCATTCATTGATATTAAAAGCATTGAACTAGAACTTTAGTTTCAGAGTGGTAGCTTGGTTAGTCTATATCATCAAAAACAACGAGGAGTACTTGTGGCACCTTAGAGACTAACAAATTTATTTGGGCATAAGCTTTTGTGGGCTAAAACCCACTTCATTAGATGTATGGAATGGAAAATATATTAGGCAGATCTATGTACACAGTACATGAAAAGATGGGATTTGCCTTACCCAGATGTTTGTGTGTGTAGGGGGGCCGCTGCTAACGAGACAATTCAATTAAAGTGGAAGTGGGCTCTTCTCAACAGTAGAATACCAAGGGAGGAAAAATCACTTTTGTTGTGGTAATAAGGCCAATGTAATCAGGTTGGCCCATTTCAAACAGTTGACAAGAAGGTGTGAGTAACAGTAGGATAAAATTAGTATGGGAAAATTAGTTTTTGTAGTGACCCGTCCACCCCCAGTCTTTATTCAGGTCTAAGTTGATGGTGTCCAATTTGCAAATTAATTCCAGTTCTACAGTTTCTCGTTGGAGTCTGTTTGTTTAAGAATTGTGACTTTTAAGTCTGCTATTGAGTGTCCAGGCATACTGAAGTGTTCTCCGACTGGTTTTTAAATGTTATAATTCTTGACGTCTGATTTGTGTGCATTTATTCTTTTGAGTAGAGACTGTCTGGTTTGACCAATGTACATGGCAAAGGGGAATTGCTGGCACATAATGGCTATATCAGATTGGTAGATGTGCCGGTGAATGAACCCCTGATGGTGTGGCTGATGTGGTTAGGTCTTATGATGGTGTCCCTTGAATAGATATGCGGACAGAGTTGGCAACGGGCTTTGTTGCAGGGAGAGGTTCCTGGGTTTGTGTTTTTGTTGTGTGGTGTATAGTTGCTCTTGAGTATTTGCTTCAGATTTGGGGGCTGTCTGTAAGCGAGGACCAATCTGTCTCCCAAGGTCTGTGAGAGTGAGGGATCATCCTTTAGGATAGGTTGTAGATCCTTGCTGATGCGCTGGAGAGATTTTAATTGGTGATGGCTAGTGGCATTCTGTTATTTTCTTTGTTGGGCCTGTCCTGTAGTAGGTGACTTCTGGGTACCCTTCTGGCTCTGTCAATCTATTTCTTCACTTCACCAAGTAGATACTGTAGTTTTAAGAACTCTTGACAGAGATTATGTGGGTGTTCGTCTCTGTCTGAGGGACTGGAGAAAATGTGGTTGTATCTTAGAGCCTGGCTGTAGACAATGCATTGTGTGGTGTGGTCTGGATGAAAGCTGGAGGCATGTAAGTAAGTATAGCAGTCAGTAGGTTTCCGGTATAGGGTGGTGTTTATGTGACCATCACTTATTTGCACTCTAGTGTCCAGGAAGCGGATCGCTTGTGTGGACTGGTCCAGGCTGAGGTTGATGGCGTGGTGGAAATTGTTAAAATCGTGGTGGAATTCATCAAAGGCCTCTTTCCATGGGTCCAGTTGATGAAGAAGTTATCAATGTAGCACAAGTAGAGTAGGGGCATTAGGGGATGAGAGCTGAGGAAGCATTGTTCTAAGTCAGCCATAAAAATGTTGTCATACGAGCAATGCGGATACCCATAGCAGCACCACTGCTATGACATCGTCCCTAAATCTGAAATAGTTGTGGGTGAGGACAATGTCACAAAGTTCACCCACCAGGTTTCCCATGACATTATCGAGGTACTGTTCTTTACCCCCCACTTGGTAAAGCATCCCATCTTTTCATGTACTGTGTATATATACCTGCGTAATGTATTTTTCTCTCCATGCAGCTGATGAAGTAGGTTTTAGTCCATAAAAGCTTATGCCCAAATAAATTTGTTAGTCTCTAAGGTGCCATAAGTACTTCTCGTTGTTAGAACTTTAGTGTGGATTTTTTTTTAGATTGGATTTTTTGGTATTTTATTAGCACAAAGTTATAATTCAGTTTTGGAACTACAGTTTTTGTATTTCTGCTGGTAATTTGGATTTGGCATATATAGATGAGAGCAAACATTTGTATTTAATTACATAATTAGAAGTGGCTTGAGGGGGAGAAAAATATTTGTATAGTCTGATTTTGTATTTTCTGTTTATTTTTTATTTTTAAAAATAGATTGATTGTTATTTAGATGAACCCATTTAAGTTTGATCATTTTCATTCAGTAGGTTATAAGTTTCTTTAAAAAATGTGGGAGGGGGGAGATTGGTAATTTTAAATGGACCTTTTCAGCTAGTTTTGAACTCCCAAACCTTTTCTTTTACACAAACTATTTAAAAAATGTTGTTTTACTTGATTTTGTTAGGGTTACTTATTTTTTACTAATATGACTTTTTTGAGCACACTTTTTAATATTTTGCTGTACAAAGGAAAAGGTTTTTTTAAAAAAAGCATTTTATTTATTTATGTACTTTTGGGGTTTAAGGCAGGGGCCAGATTACATTTTTGCTAAATCCTAGAACAAAAGATGTGTTAACCAGTACCATGGATTTTTAATTATAAGTTTAAAAGGGATGTAGCAAGTTGTCGGGCTAGGTGTCGAACATTTGGCCCATAAAATTTAAATTACCTTTATGTTCCAATTTTGGATTATTTTTATATAACATGGTGATAATTTTATACAATATGGTGGTAATTGTTTTACTGTTTTTTTTTAACCAACTCTGAGAACTAGGGATTTTACAGGGTGTGGCTAGTTAAATGATGCAAATCTGTATGACACTTTATTTGGTACATCTTTGGCCAATATATTAGATTGATTATTATAGACAGTTTTGGTCATTAATCATGTATCCTTTATCTTTAAATAAATGTTTGATTTATGCTTTTGGACCAATTGCTTTACTGCTTTAATT
Source organism: Dermatemys mawii (assembly GCA_007922305.1). Classification (NCBI taxonomy): domain Eukaryota; kingdom Metazoa; phylum Chordata; order Testudines; family Dermatemydidae; genus Dermatemys; species Dermatemys mawii. The sequence goes on along the minus strand of ML677334.1, from coordinate 42,450,769 downwards.
AATTTAAAGTGTTTGATGTGTTTATTTTTAGCATTTCGAAACCATCATGTCCAATGGGAAGACAAACCAAGAAGAAATTTATTTTTTTATTTATTTTTACACAGTTTGAGTTTGTGCATAAAATTAAAGTTGATACATTAATTTTTATGGATGATTTTATAGTCAATACCACAGCAACAATTTTAGAATTTGTTTTGGTAAGAGAACTTAACCTTTTTTTGAAATTAAGCCTTCTCAGGGATACAAGAAATGTCAGATTAAAGGGTTCAGCTCATACTCACAAGCTGGCACTTTGGCAAATAAACAGTTGTGTTAAGATTGTTTTTTTAAAAAAGGGGTTTAATGTAAGATCATTAAAAAAATTAAGGTATAAAAATAATTTCTTCATCCAATGCAAAAGTTAAACAGTGTATTAAAGAACATTTATAAGTTAAAGAAAACTATGAATACATTGCAAATGGTATAAAAAGTTGCAATTTTTTTTGACTTTTATAAAGAAAATTTTAAAGAAGGCATAAAAGGTATTTGCCAAAATGAGTTAAGTATTACAGCTTCTATTGTCAAATCACTGTGTTAAAAAGGAAAAAGATCAGGCTTTAAATTGCGGATGTGGGGGGAGGTAACACAAGTATTAAAAAGTCATTTAGAAACATGCAAAGCAATAGTTAATCTTGTTTTAATAAGACAGGGTTAACAATTGTTTTATAGCAACTGATCATTTTTAATTTAATAAATGCTTTGTTTTCTCTTATTTCTGTTATTTTAAGATTTGTGATTTCTATAATTGGTACTAATTTTTTTAAAAAGCCAAAGTGATAAAATTAAAATGCTTTAATTTGTTAAAGTTTAAGTTGTTAAAGCAGACTTATGAAAATAATGTCACGGGTAACCATCTTCTTAACAAAATGCTAACTTAATTTAGGGCTGCTTCTGCACTGGCTGTGAATTAAATTTCAAATCACCTAAACCAAGGGCTGTTACAGGACCAAACTATTTGTAATTGTTTTATGATCAGCCATTTTTCCCCTTGCTGTTTTTCTTTTATGTTATGATCATTTTTTTTTATTTTTAATGTCAATTTTTGTTTTTGTTCTGTGCTAGAGTTGCAGGTTAGATTCCCATCATGGGCTAAGCTGACACAAGGTCTTCCACTGTTGATAGTGAAACAGTGGGCAACATCTGTCATAGATTAAAAATGACTGAAATTTTTTACTACATTTGGGTGTTGCAAATGACTCACGAATGCAAACATGGTTCCAAGAAAACATCTTGTTGCTTCTTTTTAAAGAAGGCAACATACTTGGGTTAAACAAACAAACAAACAAGCTGTAAAGCTAAAAAGTTTTTTCCCTCCAAGTAAGTTTAACCACAGAATTTCCACGGTTTGTGTAAAGGCATATTTTTGAAAGTATAAGTAATAAAAAGGTAAAAAGTGGGAGCAGGAGCAGGTCTTCAAAAAAAAAGAAAAAAGAATAAAAGCTGGCATGTTTTTAAAAATCTTACAGACATAGAGCATCAGTTTTGAGTTTTGTTTTAGATACAAAAAAGAGTTGTAATTTCTTAGCTTTCTTAATACCTATATAGTTTAACTGTATTTTTTGTAATATCTAACCAAATAAAATTAGCAAATCTCAATTTTAAAATAAAAAATTGCAAACCTTAAGAGATAGCCAAGTTCCTTTTTGTTTTCCTGTGTGCTTAAAATAATGTACGGTTTTGGTTTGTAATCGTAATGTTATGAACCAACATCTAATCCTAGGTGGAATTGGTTGCTGTATTGGGTCTACAAATTTCTCCTAATTGTGAGCTCTGCTGTAAAAAGGGAAAGTTCATAAAATGTTACAATTACCTATAACAAGAAATATTAATGGGGGAAAGGTACAGAAGTAAGGCAGAAAAATAATATTAATAGAAAGAAAAAGGCCCACTAATATAATTCCAGGACCGTCTTAAAAACATGCCTGGCAAACAAGAACAGTGTGGAATTAAAAAAAAAATCAGTAAACCAAAATTGGTGTATTGGAAATTAGTCCTAATTGGGTGGGCAATATAATAAAGAGGATGGGCTAGTCTACTCAGCACACCCTTTTGGGGTTCTTGGGTCGGGGAGAGAATTAAATGAAGGCTAGTGGTACCGTGGCTGACTAAAACAAGGGGAAGAAGCAGGGTTCAATATCATGGGTTCCAGCCCCACGGCCTCTGGATCCCTAGACCAGGGGTTGGCAACCTTTCAGAAGTGGTGTGCCGAGTCTTCATTTGTTCACTCTAATTTAAGGTTTCGCGTGCCAGTAATACATTTTAACATTTTTAGACGATCTCATCCAATAAGTCTATAGTATATAACTAAGTATTTTTAGTTTATAGTAAAGTAAATTAAAAGTTTAAGAAGCTTCATTTAAAATTAAATTAAAATTAAATTAAAATGCAGAGCCCCCCAGATCGGTGGCCAGGACATGGGCAGTGTGAGTGCCACGGAAAATCAGCTCGTGTGCCGCCTTCAGCACCCGTGCCATAGGTTGCCTACCCCTGCCCTAGACCTTCTTCATCCTAACTGTGGAAATGTCCTGACAAGACCAGGCCAGAGAAAGGAAGTCCAATGACATTTCCACCTCCTTTGGCGCAAGGAAAAACCCAAATATCACCCAGGTTTTTGTCACCTCTACACACACACACCTTTGTGTGTTCTTTCCTTCCCTACCTTATTTCTTCTCTTTCCTGTCACTCTCTTTTTTTCCATTTGTCTAAAGAAGGTTTGGTTTAGCTAGCCCTGATTGCATATTTTCAAAACACTGATCTGAGCCTGTGAGAACTGGCAACTAAAAGCCATGCCCTGAACAGCATGGACGCTGGAACGAGCATGCCAGTTCTCACAGTGGCAGATAAGACCATGTGCTGTTACTGTGTTTATCCAGAGAGGGCCAGCTCTAGGCACCAGCAAACCAAGCATATGCTTGGGGCAGCATATTTTGAGGGGAGGAAAAAAGCCTAGAGCTGGCCTTGTCTGTTGCTGGCAGCCTAGCTGTGCTCATGTGTTATGAAGCAGGTTATTAGCCAGCCACTCTTGCAATACTGTTCCCCTGAACCAGCGGGCGGTGGTGGTGTGTATGTGTGTGTGTGTGTCCCTCTGCCTATCTAGTGCACACAATAGCTCTCGTGGCTCCGGCCCCTGACGCTGCCAGCCTCAGGCGAGCGCGGTGGCGGCAGCTGCAGGGCTGCCTCCTCCCGGGCCTTCCTGCATTCTGCTCGGGGTGGCAGCTGCCCCGCCTCTCCGGGCATGTGCTGCGAGATGGTCCGCTCACTGTCCCACGCTGCTGCAGTGGCTGGGCGTGTGGGGGGAGGAGAAGGTGCTGCAGGACTCTCCCCGGCCTGGCACGCAACGGCCACTCCTGGCCAGGCTGTGCTGGAGGGAGCAGGAGGGAGAAATAATCTCTGGTGAGTGAAATGGGCTCGTATCATGTCATGCCCCAGCTCCTCAGCCCACTGCTAGGGCAGTTCCTCTGCCCTCCTGGGTCCCGGCCAGTCCTGGAGGCAGGAGCCCTGGCTGGAGGGACCCTAGGCTGAGGCACGGACTGGGAGCCCTGCTGCTTACCTCAACCCTGACCAGCTGGAGGTGAGGGGGGAGCGGGCGGAGTCAACACTGGTTGCGGGGAGCCCAGGGCTGGGGCAGCAGGGGGTGTGAGTGGGGTCGCAGGGGGTGGGGAGCCCAGCACTGGGGCAACAGGGGGTGGTGGTGGAAGAGGGCACTGGTGGTGGGGGTGAGAGCCCAGGGCTGGGGCAGCAGGGGGATGTGGGGAGAGGTGGGAAGGACCTCAGGGCTGGGGTGGAGGGCAGCCAAATTTTTTTTTGCTTGGGGCAGCAAAAAACTTAGAGCCAGTCCTATCTCCAGATGTGAGGTTTCAAGTGAAAATCAATACCAGAGACAGAAATTGCATTTTCTCTCTTTGCTGTTCTTGTGTCATTTGTCTTATTTTTATCTTCCAGGAAATGAGATCAGATTTCAACAACAACTGCATCAACCCTCTTCTCTTTCCCCCATCTTAAATGCCATCTAAGAGACTGTCAAACAAGGTTCCCCTCCTCCCTTCCCTCCGCCTTTCTAAAAATCTCTCTCCAGCTAATGGGAAAAGGAACAAGGGATGTTCCACGAGAGCCTTATTTAATAATGTACATTTGAAATGTTTTAACTTTTTTCTCCTCTTCTCTATCTTTACTAAAAAGTTAAAAATATTTTTTGTAAATGGTGTTTGTAGAATGGTACTAAGCAGGCTGAAGTCTCTGTATACCTGTAGCAATGCGACAACTCACCCCTGCAGCGCCTCCTGCTGGTCGCTGGGGAATTAGCTCTTTTTACCAGCTCCAGAGTGCCCTCTGCCAGTGTCTCGCTTGTCACTGGCTCCCCTGTTCCTCCTGGCCCCGCAGTGTCCTTTTATCTGGGGTGCTTCCCCTTGGCAATACCCCCACTCTATTTGGGTCTCCCCTCCCTGGGGAAACCCCAGCCCTCTAATCCCCACTTTGCCTCAGTCTAGGTCTCCCAGCAGTCATCATCAAGCCCCTGCTCCCTGGCCAGACTGCAGTGTAACAGCCAGTCATCATTGTCAAGGGAGTTTGGACCTGCTGCGTTTCCCTGCAGCCTAGTACCTTCGCCTTCCACTCAGGCCACAGCTTGGGAAGTCGCCAGGCCTGAGCTCCCCAGCTCAGCCTGGCCCTTCCCCAGCACAGTTCCACCTCAGGTACCCTGTTCCATAGGCAGCCAAGCCCTGCTCCCTCCCAGCCTGGAGAGAGACTGCCTAGTTCCTGCTCTCATCCCTTTCATAAGGGCCAGCTGGGCTCTGACTGAGCTGACCACAGCTATGGCCAGCCACATCCTCAGCTGCTTTCGCACTCAGCCCAAGTTTGCTGCTTTCTCCCAGCAACAGCCCTCTCCAGGGCTGTTTTACCCCTTTTATTTTAGAAGTGGAGTAGCCAGCCCGCTACAATACCAAACCCCATACCTTGTTTAACAAACTTTAGTGTTGGACAGTGGCAAGTTCATGTTAACTCCTTTAACTCCTCTATATTCCATCTAAATTAATATAATGCCTCCCAGCTCTGGATTCATAGACTGTGGCAGTACAATTGTTTTTTTAAAAAATCAGTGAGCTATTTAAGAGTTTGAAACCACTTTTATCTATTGCAGTTATGTATGTGAATGGTTTCTTCTCCTCCCATTCCCACATGACCCACACCACCCTGCCTCACCCATACATGAGGGTTTTCATAAATAATAATACAATCTAATTTGTCTCTCTTGTTGAGTTCTTTCTGGGTTTCAGGATATGGTCATTCTAACAAAATCCAAACAATCAGGCACATTCCAATCTGGGTATCCAAAGCCTTAAAATTCATCAGTATTGTTGCTATTCCACTGACAGCTTTCTGTTGACATATGGGAAGAAGCACACAACACCATCCCACTAGGGACACTAAGAATTCCTCGGAAGTCTTGCTCATATTCCAGTACTATCAAATATTCCACATTTAAATACATCAGTCAAATTCTCAGCTCTCCTGTTTCCCAAACTAGAACTGAAAATGAATAAATGAGATTCACATCATAACCGAAGTGGTTCACTGTACTAATTTGTAAATTACGGCAATTAGCACATCTTGTTTTTCATACCTGCCGTTAGTCTTCTGCATTTCACTGTGGAAATGCACACATTTATATGCCGTGTAAGCCCTTGTCTCTGGAATTAACTCTGAACATTTACTCTGGCACGAAATTACTAGGTTTAACTCTTCATTGTTGGCATTTACAAGGCTCTTGGTGTGATGCATATTTTAACTTAACATGGCATGCTTTCTCTTCTCTCCACAGCCAAACCTGTTATGCCTCATGTACTGTACATCTAACCTACTGTGTATACAAAGAAGAGAGACTAGGTTCTCTATTTCAGCATTCATCTCAAAAGAAATGTACTAAATCTCCCCCAAAAACTGGCTAAATCAAAATAAGTCTAAGGCACAGATCATCAAAGTTATTTAGGCATCAAACTCCTGTTGATTTGAGGCTCTGGGCCTAAGTTTCTCCACAGGCTTCACAAGTGCATGAAAATTTCCAATCTTCAATTCAGTCCTTGGTTCATCTTTCTATTAATTACTGTAATTTTGTTGTTATTGTTGTAGTTCTATTGTTAGCACCTGGAGCTGTGACTTACATCATGTTTAAAGTTAAAAACAGTACTGAAAGAGTGTGTTCTTATTCTACCAGGCTCACCTCATCCCTTCATCTCTCAACAGTATATTTTATTTGGGGGAATCATAATACTCATTTTAGGTTTGTTTGTTTTAAACTATAAATGAGATTTCTGTTAGCTTTGGGTAGACTCAAAACATTGCATGACACTTTTCCTTCCTCATAGTGTTGTGAAGTGTGTTGTATGTCAGTGGGTTCCTTCCCTTTATGCTAGAGGTCGCTGTGTTTCAGTGGAGCTATATGTATTTAAGGCCTGAGTTGAAGTCAGTAGAAATTTCTTTTGACTTCTGTGGTCTTTGGATCAGACCTATAGTTATCCCTTGCAGATAAAAGTTGTGTGACGGAGTCAGACCAGAAGGATATAGGAGAGTGCTGGAAGGCAGGTATATTAGTCTCAGGATGTGCAGGTCCCTGTTCCCTGGATAGCCAAACAAAGGCTACTCCAGGCCAATCAAGACACCTGGGGCCAATTAAGAACCTTCTAGAAAGGAGTGGAAACAGCTAGCCTGATTGGGACACCTGAAGCCAATCAGGGACTGGCTGAAACCAGATAAAAACCTCCCAGTTAGTCAGGTGGGCTGTGGGTGTCAGAAGCTGTGGAAGGAAGTTGTGCTGTCGGTGAGACTGAGTGGTGGACAACATATCATACAGAAGGAAGGAGGCCCTGAGGTAAGGGTGAAGTGGAGTTTGAAGATGCAGGGACTGCTGTGGGGAAGTAGCCCAGGGAATTGTACTGTGTTTTGTGTATAAAAGGTCAGCCATCTTAGCTGATACTATTAGGGTCCCTGGGCTGGAGTCTGGAGTAGAGGGAGGGCCCAGGCTCCCCCCACTTTTTCTGGCTCCCTTAATTAGTTACTGAGAAAGGGAGGTCACTCTGGGCCTAGATGAGTTTCTGAGGCACCTAAATCTGCCAGGAAGTGCAGGACCCACCAATACAGACTCGGAACTTTGTCACAGTTGTTATACAAATATAACATGCCAATATTAATAAAACAGAAAATAATCACTTGAAATGTAACTACTTTGAGCACATCAGAAGTATAGTCTAACATTTTATTACATGACTGGGATTTTTTTGGTAACTTTACTCTCATACACTGTGTGCATAAATCATTCCAAAATAATTGCTACAGTTAAAGATGTTACTTTTAAATAATAGTGTACCTTTATTGCTCGCTTCTCTGGCTTTAGGTTATTTTTGATGAGAGGCTATTGTACTCTATTTTTTTGACTCCATGGAAACTCATTGTGGGATACTTATTTCTTAAGAGCAGGATCCAAAGCCTGATGAAGTCAATGAGAATCTCTCCATTTACTTCAATTAGCTTTAAATCAGGACCTAAATGTATCATCTTAGAACTTGAATGTTGCTTGAATCCTAAGAAGAGTTTTCCTGGAATGAGGGATTCTAGTCCCACCCAATTGTTCCTGCCCTTTCTCTGGCACCCAGAGACACCCCCCACCTCCTGCCTTTGTCAAGCTGAGATTGCTGAATGATCAATTCACAGCCTGCTGACTTGGCTGCTTTAGCAAGAAGCCATAGTGGTTTCAGGCACTTGACTGGTTTGCCAAAAATCTCCTCGTACACCATCACACAGCTAGAGGCCTCACTAGCTGTATTTTCTTGGTCTCCTCCGTCTTTCTTGCCACTCCCAACCCCTGCAGACATGGGCACAACCATGCTGAAATTTGGCATGACTCCATACTTTGCTCACAACTTCTCCGTGGATGGAAATGCCACGGGGAGAGAGAGGAACATTTTTTAAAAAAGTCATCCACGTTTCTACGGTGCTGGGAAGGGTTATGTAATGAGCACGTGCTACTCACCATTTGGTGGTGCCTCATCTGAGGAATTAGCCTGCCACTGTCCATTCCCCACTGGTGGTTACTCAGCCATTGCCTCAGTAACTCACTCTATAGCCCATCTCTCACCACTCGGGAGCTGCAGCACCTGTCCTTCATGGCTTAGCCTCCAACCAAGTCACAATCATCCTCCCTTCTAGGGTGTCACTGGACTCTCTCTTCATAGTCTCAGGCAGACTCCCTGTCCACTGTGCTGACTGTGCCACTTTCACATGGCTTGTAGGGGAACCCAGGCCCACCCTCTACACCAAGTTCCAATCCAGCCATTCAGGTCTATGCTCTCAGCCCTTACTGCACCTTTCCTGGACTGCTTCCTACACTCCTATTACAGGCTCTTTCCCCCATTCTTGTATCAGGAAGTGTGACAGCGCATTTCCTCACTACAACCAATACAAGCTGTATTGCCAGCTCCTTGGCTTTATAGAAGCCTCATCTTTCTTTGCCTAAGTGAGCTTCATTCCTAATTAAACCTCATAGCATCCAAACTCCCCTCCACATGTGGTCTATGGCTAATTGGACTCTTACCTATATTAACCACTCCAGGACTACTGCAGAGTGAAGGTCCCATCACAGGCTCCCATGAGAATTACCGGTTCATAGGTGTTCTTTGCCTTACATTTCTCTCCAAGTAGCTCACCTATCTGTAACATTTGGAGAAAAATACTTTTTCTCTGCCCCTTCCCACCATGGGGTATTGCAAAGCTAAATTCATTAATGTTTGTAAAATGTCCTGAATGAAAGGCACAGCAGCAGAAGAAATTATTTTTGCTATAATCCCTTGCAGATATTCTATGCACCTTTAGAAATTAAAGAATGTACATAGAAATTAGTATTATGCATAATATCCTGTCCTTCTAGCACCAGTAATACAGTGAAGTCCTATTAAGATAGTTAATTCATTTTTTTTTTACCCTCAGACCAAGTTAACTCTGAGTCAGATTCACTCTGTAATTGGGATTCCAATTTGCACATTAATCAATCAAAACAATTTCAAAGCTTCTTTCTATTTCCAATACCTGAGATCACTACAAATTGGTTTTATGTGTCTGTGAGGTAGTAAAGATAAAGGTCAGCCCTGCCTTGCTCCAAGAATTTGTTTATGCTTTCTTTTTGCAGAGAGAGAATGCTTCAAGTTTGGTTATTGGGCACTTCCACCCTTTTTATGGATCCAGTCCCCCAGGGCAGTGTTACCACAATGCTTTCTGTATTTCGACATATTATCTGGAAAAACACTATTATATTTTTGTGGAATGATCTCAACAGATCCATACTGAGCTTAGAGGACATACCGATATTCCAAGTGAAAGTATGTGTGGCTAACAAGAGTTATGGCACACTAAGATGCATTTCACTTTTAAAAAAATGGAACTATATCAAATTAGGCACATAACTTGTTGGCAGGTTTTAGAGTGGTAGCCATGTTAGTTCGTATCAGCAAAAACGAGAGTTTCTTCAGTTTAGAAAGTGGCTATGAAGTCAGAAACAGTGGAGCAAGATGGGCAGGAAATCTCAGGTAAGGGTAAGTTTAATTTTAAGGGTCTAGGACTGGAGTTTTGCTGAAGTAAAAAACAAAAGACAAGAAAACAAAACAAAACAAAAAAAGTATAATTACCTCTTTCCCCATAATCATTTGCTGCTACTTCCAGTGCCAGAGGAAATCATGAAATATAAAGACACAAAACATTGTGGATTTGATTCTTTTTTTAAAAGAAGTTTAGTATAATATTTCAACGGTCAAAAGGATTTGAAGTTAGTTTGGTTCAAATTCTGACAGGAGACTAGCCCTGTTTTTATTTTATCCAAACCGATTCATCCATCCCATTCATTTAAGATCAGCAGAAAATTTTAACTCGGCATGCCTTGTACACCTCTCAGAGAAAGTATTTAAAAAAATCTAAGAAGTAAATATGTATAGTTTATAGGACATCGAAATTAATGAGGTGACGTTGAAACTTTCAGATCCAAGCATCTTAATGTTTATTCATGCCGTTTATGCCATCATTGATGCAGCATAGCACAATCAGACAGACAGCAAGCTTCAAAGATTTAAGTCATGAAGAAAGATTAAGAAAGCTGGACTTATTCTCACTGGAAAAGAAGAAACCTCACAGTGTCCTAATTAAAGCTTTTAAGATTTCAAGGATAACATACTGATCCAAGAAAAGTTTTACAGTTGCAAATAACACCATGATCTAAAAACAAACTAATTGGAAGGAAAGTTTTGAGAAAAACTTTTTCTCCTTTTCACATACAATCTTGTAGGGCAGAGAAGAACGTGAAGTTATTAGTAATAGGAGATTCTGAAGAAAAATGCTACAACAAGTGTGCAAGACAATTCCCAGGTAAACATAAGACACAGAGGTTTATGAATAAATAAATAAAATAATTTTTTTTAAAAAAAGTCAATGGTGTCGACCCTGCACAGGGAAACTGCACAGGGAAATCCCTATGTGTGCACAGAGCCTCACTGAAGTCCACTCATCTCCATATGGGCTCAGGGGTCTGCCCATATGGTTGTCAATACATAATTGGAGCCAATGAGTCTGCAATTGACTGCTTACAGAGAGTCAGAAAAAGCTCTTAAACCTGCTGCACCAGAATGGATTTCAAGCAGGTATAATATGCTAAACATATTTTTTTTCCTTGTTGGTAAATATCTGGTTTTGAGAGATCTTTTCTACAGATTTGGCACCAATTTGAATAAAACAATAAGGAATTATAGATTATTTCCTCTCCTTTTTCTAATGCAGATTCTTCCATGAGATCTTCTGGACATTATTATTATTACTGCTTAGGAAACTTGTATACCAAGAAGGGAATTCAATGGTGATTTATACAAAGGTTTCAAGGGATTATAAGTGCTTCAGGGCAGGGTCTTTACCTTATTAAAATTCCAAATTATTAATATCAAATAATAATGAACAACTAAAAATAACTAGAAATATTTTCCAGCTGCTGAGAGGCGACTAGTCCCAATAGTCTTAATCTAGAATGTGATGGGGGGGAGGGGATCAACTGGGATGTACAAGTACAATATGGTGTTGAGCTCAGGAAATGATTTTGCTATCACACAAAGTAGCCTAATAGGTGTTCATTTTCTAGTAGACAGAGTTCAACATTAATTTGAAATTGAAATAGCTTTTGCAGCAATAAGAATACTACAAAGTCCTCCACCTATATGACCTTGACGAATACTTCAATAGCAAACCTAGCGGATCAATTAAATGCAAGTGCTACACGGAATCTGTCCTTTGGGGGAGCAGAATCCTATTGAAGAGCAATTTCTCCAATACAATGAAAATGGAAAATTGATTTACAGCCTAAATGTGTCAGCTCTTCCAAATAGAGTTATAACTAGACTCTGTAGAATGTCAGATAAAGGAACAGGGGGCTGAATGAAGAAACAGATAACACTTCACTTTAAATGAAGTGTAATTGTTCAATCAATAGTTTGCTTTAAAGATTAGGTAAGATTTCATTACACATCGATCAACCAGACATCGCGTTGTTCAGAGACAGAGCAATGAATTGCAAGTTGAGGATAGAAAATACACAAAGTACCCTTTGTACACATACCCACACCCACACACAAATAGAATTAAAAGGATTAAATGCCAGTAAAACACATTGCAGTGGATCAAGCTAATGAAGGGGTTTTTAACTGCCCCTAAACAGTCTCTCTTTCTCTCCCTCCATATTAGCAAAGAGTAGCAAAAGAATCCTAGCTATTGCAGGGTGCATTCTAGTTTCAGGTGCTGTTGCAAACATGACGGTTGACATTCGTTAAATAAGAGATGAGTTCATAAGGTATATGAAATGGTTAACAAATCATTCACTCTTGAAGCGGACCAGGCAAATATGTGTTTGTCTGATGATGGTTCATGTCAGAAGTACTGACACAGCTGTTTTATACCTTGCAGACGCAGGTCTACACTTGCTTTTTAAAAGTTTCAACAATCTAATAGAGAAGCAGAAATAATGCCATGGGATTTACAGCAAGTTAAGGAATTCAGATGCTCAAGTTACTGAAAATAGTTGGCAAGTAATCCATAGGATGATATACAAAACAAAGTATAAATACATACACTTCATGAATGGGGGAAAGGCTAAATTAATTTAAGTATATTATTTGCTACACATATCTTACCCATTTATAGCATGAAGAATGCTTTGAGTATATAGACACAGACCTATTTTCTGGATACAACTGGCCATTAGTGTTAGCTAGGTGTATACAAATGGATTGAAGACTATATCTTCCCCAATGGCAAGAGTGTGCTATTTGCCTAAGGGCCGGTGAGAAGGAAGTTCCTGAAGAGACTGTGTCTTAGGAGACAAACTCTACAGTGACTGTTCATCCCTGAACATTTAGAGGTTTGTAAATTACTATTTGTGGTGCCCAGACCTTGCTTTGCCAACCAGTGAAAAGGGGGCAGAGCAATGGCCCCATATCTTCCATGCCCACGATTTGCTCCCCAGAGGGACCAAGCAATCTCAGATCACAAAGAGTGTTTCACAGGATGTACAAGGAGGATGCAGGCTCCTGGCTTGCTGCATCACCCATACAACGACCAATCATAATCTCAACCTAAACCCTGAAGTGAATCCACAATAAACAAAGTCATAACAATTTGAAAGTAAATATTTGAGCCCAGAATGCAAATCTAGAGTCATTTGAGGGGTGCAAGATTTAATTTGCAAACAGATGAGGGCTGCCTTAAAATGTTTTTTGTTTATGAGACCCTATTGTAGTAGGGTTTTAGTTGGTTTTTTGTTTGTTTGTTTGTTTAAGATTGTTTTACATCTTGGAATAAAGAATCTAAATCAGTTATTCAATGGGATGGATAAACATGAAACATAACAGTGTTGAAAGAGAACTAGAGTTTGCAATGGTTTGCCTATTTCCTAATTGTAAGAAATTCTTCTACAGAGTTCAGTGGGGCCAGGATTTCTCCCTGTATGGATTTCATATGCTTGTAGCGTCCTTACCTTAAAAACCTTCTAAATCTTGTCTTACCACAGCTGATACCAAATACACGTTATCATTAGTTGGGAGGAACCAAAGCCTCAACTCTGAATATGAAACCCCTTCAGATTTTGAGAGGATTCAAAATGTGGGTATCTAAAGTCAAACCTGCTCTTATATTTTTGGGATGGGACCCCTTCTAATCACAGTCCAGAAGATGATGAAATCTTTTTAAAAGACTTGTTCTTATGAAATTTTGCTCAAAGATAGTTGAAATCTTGCAAGGACTGCTGATTTCACCATTTACAGTCAAAATTTGTTCGTGAGACTTCAGCATCATTGAATGTAAATCCAGACTGTTCCGACTGGCCACAAACCTGTACCAATAGCCCTGGCCTAAACCCAATTTGGATTAATATCTGAATACGATTTTCTTGGTCCATCTGTAGATTATTGCTCACTAAGGGGCTGATCCTACTCTCAGTGAAGTTCAGTGACACAATATCTATTCACATCAAATGCTCAGGACTGGAGTACTTTGGCCAAATCCTTCCCAGTTTAATAACTTATCCTTAAGTTTTGTAATGACTACAATGCTGTAGGTGGTGTATTTCAACTGTTTAATTTATTACTGAAATTAGCTAATTCTCCTTTAAATCATAAATACTTTGGGATTATACATTTCCTTCAAAAAAAAAAAGAAAGGATTTCTAAGCACGTTACAAACCTTAATGAATTAAACCTCAGCACATAATTGTGAGGAACAGAAGTATAATTATCTTGGTTTTGTGGAAATTTGCCCACAGTCACACAACAAGCCAACGGAAGCACAAGGATTAGAATGCAAAAGTGAAATCCTGATCACAGGATTCCCACTAACTTCACTGGAGGATTTCACCCTTGTAACTCCAAGTGCTCTTATTTAATCACATGCATACTCTTCCTCCCACTTTGGACACATAAGCATACAACGCCTCTAACATTGATTAATGCTATCCAAGCTGCACTTGTTTAAATGTAAGACTTTCCATTGTTGTTGATTTATATTTTTACGGTATACACATTTAAGTAAGAACTGCTGTACTGTGAAACTATCTAAAGTAATATACAACAAAACTGAAAAAGAATGAAGCAGAAACCAGAAGTATTTACCATTTATAATGGTTCCCAACACTGAAGTGAATGTAAATCAGATCTTCCTCATGATTTATCAATGTTCAACCTCAGAAAACACTGAAAATAGAAAAGGTTCATTCAGAATACTAGTCTATTTATTAACATTGTCACATGGCTAAACAACTCCAACAACAACATTAGTTGCAGTTTTACTTGACAGCTAAATTGCACTGAGGATTATTTGTTTTAATAATTTATGGCATTTCATTTTAGAAGTGGTCAAACATGCATTGAGACTCATTAAAAGCACACCCTATCTGAATTTCTAATAGGTCTATAATGTCAATAAAGATTTTATTACTCCCTGTTTTTTCCTAGAAATGGAGAAGTAGTAATATAAAATTTGTATTATAGTAGCCCACAGTGGCTTCAGATTAGACTATAGCCCTGTTGTGCTAAACATTGCACAAACACATAAAGAGAGACAGTCCCTGCCCTGAAGATATTGCAACCTAACCCAACAAGGCAGGCAGCGAGTATACAGGAAACAGAGAGATGAAATGACTTGCCTGAGATGGGGATGGATCCCATAGTCACAGGCTCCAGTGATAGCCCAAATGTCTATATCTCTGTTTTATATCCCCATATCCTGATCTCCTCAAGCCTGATTCAACTGATATAGGCCAGCCATGGGTGGTAATACTATGTGGACATACCCTTAATGGGGTGAGAGGAGCAGGTGCCCTTAGTAGGGTGAAAGCATGTCCACAGGAAAGGGCTTGAGAGAGGAAACCCCTGTGTAGGGTTAGGGAAGAAAAGAGAGATTCTCCATCTTTGGGGGAAGAGAAAACATTGCTCAATTCCCCAGAGGGAAAAGACAGAGAATCAGAAATCACTCATCCTGTGTATGGAGGAGAAAGAAAGAATTCCTCTGCAAATTCCTGTGAGAAAAGAGAAGTGAGTTGCTTCCATATTGAAGGGGGAAGGACTCAGGAGCACACGGGAGGTCTCCATGGGTATGTCTACACAAAAATTAAGCACCTGTGACTGGCTCAGTCTCCAGGGCTGTAAAATTGGTGGTTAGGTATTTGGGCTCTCACTGGATTTTGGGGTCTAGGATCCCCTCCTCTTGTGGTGTTCCAGAGCTCAGGTTCCAGCCTCCTCCCAAATTTTACACCAATTTTACTGCTCTGCAAGACTGAGACAGCTGACCCGGCCCAGCCGTGGCCATGGCACAGATGTTTTATTTCAGTGTAAACATACCTTTTAAGGCCTCTGTACAATAAGACACTTAAGCTACTGTAAATAGCTACTTAAGCACTTAAGCCTTGTGGGTTTGAGTCTGTGTGTAATCCCTTCTTTATTTAGAAATACACTCTTAATACTCCCAGAGAACTGTGTTTGAGTGTTTTGATGAATTGGGACCTAAGACTGGGATGGAGGAAGAGGATCTTCTCTTATGAGGTACTAAAACAAGCCAAAAACAGATAAGAGGTGGGAGGAGGAGAATGTTAGATGTTTGTAAAATCATGAATTGTGTGGAAAAAGTGAATGTGAATACAGAAGTGTTATTTACCTTTTCACACAATACAAAAACCAGGGGTCACACGATAAAATGAATAGGCAGCAGGACTGATACAAAAAACAGGAAGTACTTTTTCCACATAGCACACAATTAACCTGTGGAACTCATTGCCACGAGATGTTGTGAAAGTCAAAAGTAAAAGTATAGGTAGGTTCAAAAAGAACTAGATAAGTTCATGGAGGATAGGTCCATCAATGGCTATTAGCCAAGATGGTCAGGGATGTAATCACATGCTGGGGCAACCCTAAACCACATATTGCCAAACACCAAGAGAGGAGGACAGGTTTGGTCTCTCCAGTTGCACTGTTCTGTACAATCCTCTTAAAGTCCTGGTACTGGCTACTATCAGAGACAAGATGATGGACTAGCTGGACCATTGGTCTGACCCATTATGGCAGTTTGTATGTTAAAAGTGTGTTTTAACAGAAAAATAGCAATAAGAAAGTACACGTCCAAACAGATTTGGATTAATTCTGTCCAATAGTGCAATATATTTACTAGACTATGAAATAATTTAAAAGGCACAGTGCTTTTTAAAGCCATATGCATTCATCTGGGGTGGGGAAGTGACTATGGGTCCCCGTTCTGCTTGCAAAGAGCAGTTGGCTGTAGTTAGATCTTATAAGAGGGTCAACACCCTGGCCCCTTTGAGGTGACTAGTTTGCTCTTGGCATTAATAGTCACCTAGAGACTGCAATGAGGGACTCCAAGTATCAAGATTCTGTTTGCCTGTTGCTCAAGAGCACATGCATAGTGGCAAACTCACTACATCCTCTCCTCTGCTTGTGCACTTGAGGCTGGATCCAATGCCCATTAAAGTCAACTTGAGTTTTCCCATTGATTTCAGTGGACTCTTGATCAGGCTCTCCACAATGGCTAGCAAAATCTGGCCCTGGATCAAGAAATTTCATTTTATTTTTTATTTGTATTGGGATAGGTGGGGCTGTCAGAGCAGACTAACTGTTATCACAAGGAAAATGATGCAACAGGTGTGGATTCCAAACACAAAGCAATTCCTTAGCTGTCACTAATTTCTGTGAACTTTCAAACAAAAATAAAGATTGTTTTAATTAGGCCATATTGAGAGTATGTAGAGACAAATTACAGCATTTTAACAATTAAGGGAAAGGATGGGTTTGTTTTTGACTTTACATATTACTAGGATAAACATCTGGGTGTATAATTTACTGTAATGAACAAGTAATGGCAAAAACATAAAAATCCAATAAAAAAATGTTTCTAAGCAAGGAGCATTTGGCTTCCAGATTAGATTAATCATCATTAATGCTTCTTCTTCCCCTGATTATGATGGTGTAATGTAGTATCTTGCTGCTGAGGTGTGATCAGTTTGATATTTTTTGGTTTGTTTTTAACACTTTGGGTATTAATTTTAGTTGGTGACGGTGATCCAAACACTCACAGTCATACATTTCTTTCTTCCAAATGAACAGGCTTATATTTGCATAGCTAATTTCTCTATATTTAAAGATGAACGTATTATTCAAACTTGCCCAATATGTCAGGATTTTTTTTAAAATCATCAGACACAAAAAAGGCTTTCCCAGTCAATGAATCAATCAATCAATCAATCATCAGTTAAATGCTGTAGGAAAACAACACCTGTTTTCAGATATATTGTAGCATATTGTATACTTTGTTAAAAAAGAAGTCTATAGTGTTTGTTATAGTGCTAATATATTAAAATATATTTAAGAAAAAAATATATATTGCAATGTATATAATATGATTGTGCTGTCATTCCTTTTTAAACAACATTATGCTTTGCAATATAAAGTGGCAGAGAGTTTGATTGACTCTTGTTAATAATTTTCAAATTCCAAAAGCCTACATCCATATTTGAATATGAAATTGTATGTTAAATTGTTTAGAATAATACCAAAAAATCTCAGTATATGAAAACATGCTACAGCAAGGATTAAGATTTGGGTTAGATTGTAATAAATCACTTTGAATAAGAAGAATAAATAATTTAAACAAAAAAAATAAGATATAGATATAATAATAATAATAATAATAAGATATAAGAGAGAGATTTCCTTAGAAAGGTGCCTAATATATGATATCTATATTTTTTTCACTTGAGGTCTTCATTAGTATCAGTTTCCAATTCTCACTTACTCTGATTTAAATCAGAGTCTAATTCTCTTCACTTTATTGAATTATACCACCAGGTAAATTACTCAGAACAGAATTTGGCTCATATATACCAGCAGTTATACAGAAAATAATCTAGATTTTTAATAAATTCCAGATTGTTATATACTACAGTTCAGTTTTTATAATCTTGGGGGGAGAGGGCAATTTCACTTGTATTGGAGTCCAAATAAGTGTATCTTGACAATTTCAAGATCCTTAATTTAGTGAGATGCTATTCAGGACATGATAAATTGATCCCCATAGGCCCTCCCATCGAGTCCAGTACTCCAGCTCGCCAAAAGGCGCAAGGCAGAGTTGACGGGGGAGCCCGCTGTCAACTGCTGCTGCACTGAGGACGGAGGTAAGTCGACCTAAGATGCATCGACTTCAGCTATGATATTCACATAGCTGAAGTTGTGTATCTTAGGTCAACTCTCCCTGCTAGTGTAGATCACGCCTTAAATGACCATGCAGATGTTGACATTCGTAGTTCAGTTTAACTCCTTATGGAACTGTAATGGGTGGTTTATACCTCAATGTGTAATGTGGGATGCACTCCAGTTCTTGGGGTTTTTTGGCATAGGATTGGATCACAAGGACTGACATTCCAGGATGACCCTTGTGTTCACCTCTCCCTGGATTCAATGAAGGCTCTCCACAGCTAAAAGCATGAGCTGTTACATCCTGAGCCAACACTTCTGAACAATTTATATTCTCTGTGGATTGAGACAGAGGACATCTGTAACATACACTCAAAAATGAGTTATAAGATCACTAATTTATCTAGTCCTGTCTCTGACAATGACCAGTACCTGTGAAATAGTATGTGAGGGGCATGATCATTACTAATTATGAAAAAATGTGCCAACAGATAACTTTCTTCCTAATCACAGACAGTCTAAATACACAGCACACAAAGTATAATGGAAAGGGGAGGAACAAGTAAGCAAAGGGATCAAGGATCACATCTGGATAAGTCTATGATTTTTTTAATGCAAAGTTTGTCCTCCTCTCTTGCCCCAAACCTCAATTTCCCCTTACTGATCCACTGCAACTCTTATCCCCAATGTCCCTGATCCCAAATACACTCCCCTTCCACCATAAATCAGGGGCAAGGATGAATAATTTCGAACAGCAACCAACAAACAACAAATAACTTTAAAGTATTTTAAGTGTCTGACTGTGCCTCTCTGGCAGCAAAGGAAAGAAGCAGGCAGCTGCCCTTCATCCCTGAAGCCTGATGGTCTTGTAGCCCCACCCATCTCTATCACCCAACAGTCCTAGAATTCCATAGGTTAATTACACATTGGGTTAAAGAAAGTCTTTATTTTTCATCAGCTTTAAACGTGTTGTTTTCTGAGGTCATTGTGTTACCCCATGTTCTTTTATCAAGAGGAAGGGTATTAGGAAGCATCTGATTTACCTCCTCTACCCTATTCATTATCATGACACCTTATCGTACTTATTTACCTTGTGTCTAGAAGTCCTAATCTCTTCACTGTCTCCTCAAATTGAAATCATTCCGCATCTTGGATAATGTCCATTGCCCTTCTCCATAATCTTTCTTTTCCCACTGTGCCCTCTCATCTCCAAAAGCAACTTCAAATCTTAAAAACTTCACTTGATTCCCATTCTTTGCTTTACAGTTGGTTTGACAAGGACGCAAAGGCAGTCAGAGATGTGCAAACACTGAAGTCATAGATGGTACCTTTATGAAAGACTGGTGAACAATGGAAATTCAGTTCAGGTAGCGGAACCCATCTGCCTCTTTAGAACTGTTATTACTGAAGCATCTTCTGCCTACTGTCAAGTAGCAGCATCAGGAGATGCCTCCTTCTACATCCTCTCATTCCCAGCTGTGGTTTCTCGCTATTCAGGACAAGGGGTGCAGCGGTAGCCCAGTTGCAGCAACTCTTGTAGTGGAGCAGTAGAGCCCCAAGGATAAAGAGAAGCCTTTGAGAAGGTCTTCATGGAGTATGCCTGTAGCATTTAATACAGAATATCTTCTTGTTTAAAACTATCCTATAGAATATAATAGAAGATAACATTCTTGGTATAAAAATCCTATCTTTTTTTTCAAAAACCCTATAGAAAGTTCATCATGCCAATATTGGAAACTTCAAGCATTCAAAAATCGTAAGTCAGGTCTCCAAAATCACTTTAAAAATAAGAGATTTTCATACAATAATAATTTTCGTGTTCACTTTATTTACCTTTAGGTTTCTGGGTCCTTAGAGTGCACTTGCTTCACATTTCTTAGCTTTTCTCTGAAATTTTCATGGCATGGGAGACAAAGACAACTCAGGAATTGATGCTAGGATTCAGAGGAGACCTGGAAAGAGGATGGAGCACAGGCAGGAAGGGAAATGAGTAGGAAAGAAGAGTGGTGGTGCAGAATCCATTGAAGAGACCTGGGTATTTGGGAAACGGAGGGTTGGGAGGATAGACTGGGCTGTAAAGAAATGGAAGCTTCAGGAGGTTGTGATGAAAGGGGCTAAGGGATTAATATGGACTGGGAGTGCTGACCATGTTCAGAAGAGGTCATGTAATGTGAGGGAATGAGTGATTCCCTCTATATCCCCCACACATAGTCTCTAAGGTACAGGACCAGCTCTGGCAGGCTGTTAGAACTTAAGTATTCCTAATGTTTCGCTCTTAGATGTAGACTCCAGTTGAGTATACGTTCCTCAACAAGGGAACCTATCACATAAGAACACTATATTAGCTATGCCTCATCCTGTAAAGGAGATAACTCCAAGTCTGGGGTCTTTGGGGTCTTGCTTTATAGAGAAAATCCTGATTATTTGCAGAAAAGAAGTAAATCATACTCAGGCTGCATTCTGAAACCATTCAGTTAAAAAAGTGCTAACTAAGGAGTGACTGGTCTTAAAATTAGAAGAGATAATCCTGCTTGAGACTGATAAGGACCCAAATCCTTATCATCTCCATTGCTGGTAGACAGCTCTGTGTCTCAGAGGATTAACTGAACAATTTCATTTTTACAGCCTAACCCTGCAAAGTATCCAGTAATATAAAAGCACTCTCTCTCTCAGATTCTGCCCAGATAATACGAGGGCATGGAGTCACTTAAGTGCTGGACTTGTGCATTCAATGTCATCTGTCAAGCATCAGCAGCTTAAAAGCCCAGCAGAGTAGCTAATGCAGAACAAATACCTGTGAGGATTGCATTTCATCACATTCTGCTCTCAGCCTCTGTGTAAGTTTTTAGGAAATTCTAACATCTGCTTTGAATATGCCATTTGGTATATTGTCCTTAAGTTACACAACAAACCCATGATACACTAGAGAAGGTGCATGGGTCCTTGTTAGAATTCTGCCACCCAAATAAAGGACAGATTAGGATCTCCATCCCTGGATACTGCCAAATCACCTCTGCCAGGGATGGTATCCTGGGGCTTATAAAAACTCTCCTCAAAAGTCTTATTTTTGCCTTTAATGGACAAAATTTCCCTTCCCAGTAGATATTTTAATACCACTACAGTAATAATAAATAATGAAAATCCCTAGCTCTTATAAACTACTACTCTGAGTAATTTGTATTAGTATTACACTAGTGCTGAAAAACCTCAGTCAGGACTGGAGTATCACAGGAACATGGAACAATTGCACAACAAAAGACAACCCCCCCGTTCCAAAGAGCTTTCAAGCTAATTTGAGACAAGATACAATAAATGGATGTAACAAGCAAATGAAGGATATGGGAAAGAGAGAGACGGATTGCAATAATAGATACATATGGCTACATATACCAGCTATGTTTGCGATTTACTGGTTTCAGAACATCAGTTTTCTGTTTGTTAAATTATTATATCAATACAAGATAATATTGATATTACTGTTCCCTACTGATCACCCTCTATCAGTTGGCAACTCAGTATCAGCATTATAGGTGGAGGGATAGCTTGGTAGTTTGAGCATTGACCTGTTAAACCCACGGTTGTAAGCTCAATCCTTGAGGGGGCCATTTAGGGACATGGGGCAAAAATAGGATTGGTCCTGCTTTGAGCAGGGGGTTGGACTAGATCATGGGTCTCCAAACTTTTAGAGACGAGGGCCATATTAGATTTTTGAAGGGGCTTCACGGGCCGCTGCCGTGGCACCCCTGCCTTTGCTCCTCCGGCCACTGCTGCAACCACCCTCCCCCTTGCTCCTCTAGTCATGCTGCTGTCACGCCTCCGTTCCCCCATTTGCTCCTCTGGCTGCACTGCAGGGGCACTCACCCCTTTGCTCCTCCAGCCGCACCGCGGGGGGCACTCATCCCTCCACACATGGGGCCACTGGCAGCAGCTCGCATGGGGGGGCAGCGGCGGCTTCTCCACATGCCTGCTCAGCCTGTGGGGCCAGACAAATTGACGCCACAGGCCAGATCTGGCTCCCAGACCATACTTCGGAGACCCCTGGACTAGATGATCTCCTGAGGTCCCTTTTGATTCTGTGAATCAGTTTCTATGTGAATAACAATATCCATTCCCATGCTACTTGTCTGAATAAACAGAACTAATAAGAAAACCTGAACAAATATACAGATTTAAACTGAATCATCAAGAGTTATCCCTTCTTTGAATTCTTGTTCCTCTTACAACACCCTAACTCAAACACAATGGAAATTATGCTCCTGATTCACTTGGGCTTTTCCCCAAGTTTAGCAATTCCAGAAGAAATGGCCCAATTTTTAGAGGTGCTGGGAACCTGCAGCTTCCATTGATTTCAGTGGGATTGTGGGTGGTCAGGACCTCAGGGAAAAAAGTACCCAATTATATTTAGATGCTTAAATATAACTTTAAGAACATGGCGTGTGTACTTAGATTTGAAAATATAGGTGCCGACTTGCTCAGTTCCCAGAGAGTGCTCGACCCCCACTCCACCCTAGGCACCACCCTCATTTCACCCCTTCCCCCACCCCTTCTCCCCTGCCCCTCTTCTTCCCACCCCTATTCCACGCAAGCCCCACCTCCACTCCACTACTTCCCTCAAACCTCCACCCCACCCTGCCTCTTCCCGCCCCCTCCCTGCCCCCACTCGTCCCCCCTAGCCCCTCCTGCATGTGCTGAACACCTGATCACAGCAGATGGAAGGTGCTGGGAAGAAGGGTGGGAAGCTGATTGGTGGTGCTGCTGGTAGGCAGGGAAGTGCTGGTGAGGAGGGGAAGGTGCTGATCCGTGGGGCTCCCAGTGAGTATTGAACACCCACTATTTTTATTCTGTGTGCTCCAGCCCTGGAGCACCCCTGGCGTCAGCACATATGTTTGAAAATGTTGTGTTTCCCAATCATTTGAGTGGTCTGTAAAATCTGATGCTTAGGAGCTTAATTTTAAGCATTCAGGTTTGAATATTTTTGACTCTGACTTTAAAATATTTAGGTGCCCATATTGAGGCCACTTAAGTCAATAGGAGTTTTGCCCATGCTTTGAACAGAAGCAAGATTGTGTTTGTATTTTTTTTTGGAACCTGTGTCTAATGGGAAACATCTGAGAAAACATAGATTTCACTGTTGAGAGCAAAGGCATATTTAGGCCTGATGAGAAGCAAACTGTGATTTTTAGGGGTCTTTCCTGATAATGTTTAACAGCTTAAACGTTTGTAGAACTGTCCATTTGTAAGAAAGATGGAAAGTAATCATTAAGATAAAGTAGCCAAACAGCTAGAAGGAACTGGTCTGAACTAACACAGAACCTGTACTGACAGGAGAGGAGAGTTAACATGGAGATAAGGCTGTGTAAGAAAAAGAAGCTGAAGCGGTATTGTCCAGTGTTGGAATCAACTGCGATGAAATCATCCAGATGAGCTTCCCCACTTGTGGGAAATTGATTGTTACTTAACAGTTTTGCCGTATGCGAGACATGTTAGACCCAACTGCTGGATAACTGACTTTCGCTAGCCAACATTTACAGCTGAAAAAGGCAAGACTGACAGAGAATGTGAGGGGAAACAGTGCCACAGAGTGGCAATGTGGCTTGCTTATAGTCATACAGCAGATCAGTGGAAGATCCAGAAATAGAACCAAGTCTCTTGAGTCTTGGTCCAGTGCCCCCTCTATGCTGGATACCTTATTTTGTCTGATAGCGATTTATTGTTTAAATATATTTACAGAAAGATGTTTGGCATGGCCCCAATAGTGTAATTTCAGTCAACATTGATGTTTCCTAGGCATTTTAAGATACATGGGCACAGTTTTCAAAAGTTAGCCCCAGACGCTCAAAGACACCTAACTGCCATTAATGGAAACATTTCAGGATCTGGGCCTAAGTGATTTAGGAGCAAATGTCTCATTGAGGAGCCCCTACCTTTCGCCTCCTAGCTGTGAAAGGCTGATTTTCTCCTATGTTCTGAAGGATTCTCATAGCATATGATTTTGTTGTTTGCCAAAACTAAACTGTTTGCAGCTATTACATAAATCAGTGTTTCCCAAACCTTTTTGGTCACGGAACACTTTTCAGCCTGGTATATATTTACAGAACACTTATAATATTATTTTGTAGTTGTTTGGTTTTCAAATAAAAAATTGTGTTATTTATGCTCAAATATATTTTATTTTATAAAACAAAGCAAAAATACAAATTTAAAATAACTTGAACTAACAATTTCTAACTAGAAAGTATTTCTAAAGTAGTACAAAAATCAAGTGCAAGAGTCAAAATTAAAAACAGTGTTCTACTTAAAACACTGTTTTTATCTATACACAAACACCAAGCAAATTAGATTTTTACTAGGAAAATCTATTTTTATAAACAGAAATACAAATTTGGATTTAATGGGATTGGTGTTTCTGCATTTTTGTATCACAAATTCACTTAATATTAGGAATAATGCTGGAACGTTGAATCCTCATGTGAGGCGCATCCTCTCCACCCGGTTACCTCCTTTAATGCCAATCCACTTACAGGTTTTGATGGACAGGTCTGGGTTCTTTTTGATCCCACCACCCACTCAGCAGGGTGTATCTTCTTTCTTTTGTCCTAGGAAATTGTTTGGTGTTGTCTCCACCCCCCTCACTCCTTCCTGGCAGGGTCACCACGGCCGCTTGGGAGGAAAATTCTAACTACAGGGTACTCTCCATTTACTGTCCAGATAGTTGGAGATGTACAAGAAATAACACCAACGCATACAATATATTCAACACAATAATTATGTTAAATAGGAGACAAATACAGCATAACAGGGTAAAACACTATTTTTAGTGTCACCGGTGCCCTGAAAATATCTTTGACTTGATGTATCAAATGTAAAATTAGTGTCCCATTGGTACGCGTACTGGGCTGGGGCCCTTGGTAATCTATGACCACAAAATTCTTCTCTGCAGTGGTGTAACAGTGTGGCTGACTGGGTTCAGTACAGCCCAAAGGACTCACAAGTGGGAGAAGACACAGTTCAGAGAGTGAACAAATTACCTGACTAACTAAGAAATGGGGCACTCACAGACTCCGTGAATAATTCTCAGGTTCGGAGATGACTGGACTCCTCAGTCGCTGCAGAGGGGCTGCTCTCTGCTGGCAGAGATCCTCCTCAGGCAGGAATCAGGCTGCGTTGGTTCCAGGATTTCCCCTCACCACAAAGGGGTGGAGGGCTCAACGTGTATGTTACACAACAACACTAACATCCAAACTGTAGCCTCCCAGCCCCGCGTCCAGACACACACTCAGCAGGCTGCTTCCCTGGATGAGGGGACAGAGCAGAGCTGACCATGTGGTAACTAGTCTCACCTAAGGAGCCCGGCTGTGGAAGTTTCCCAGCAAACTCTACAAATGGAGACTCACCAGGGGGGAAGGAAAAATTCCACTGAGGGATCTGCTATCAGGTCCCTAGAGGCCAGTTCTCAGGGGGAACCCTGAATGCAGGCCTGGGACTCACCAGCTCCCCAAACAGCCAGTCCTGCCCTTTTCCTGTCTGGCACTCCACTTACTCAAAATGGCTTCTCCCCTTTCCTCCACTCCCTGGGAGGGCCTCTCACTCCCTGTTTGTTGCTGCGCAGACCCCATGTAATCTCCTTGGGGGTTAAACAAATTTAAAATAAAAAAAAATATATAAAAACCCTTTTAAAAAATTATGATTCTTTCACAGAATACCTATTCACATCATGCGGAACACCAGTGTTCCGCGGAACACAGTTTGGGAAACTCTGATATAAATAACGGATATAAGAAACAAGTTTTAATGGGTGAATGTGATTTTTATAAATGGTGTTTATTTAAGAAATGATTTATTATTATATTTGACTGAGTACTGATTTGCAATCACAAGACACAACCAGAACATGTAAGTTACCCAGGCAGGCAAATCTGAGTACCTCTGTATTCTCCTAGCTTGCCAGAAGTAGTGGTGCACATTAACAAGGAATACAATCCCAGAACTTTTTAGACACAGAAACTACGGAAGTCTATACAATTTACAGACAGAACAAGAGAGACAAAGTGAATTAGAGTCCCAGGAGAGCTGGGATAATGAAAAAGCATCGTCACAGCAGGCAATGGCACACGAGCGAGATTCAGAATGTTTTTTTTGTAAAAGAAGTAAAGCTGTTTGGATGCTTGGTGAGAGAAATGCAGGTCCCTTAGGAATAGTAATCAAGCCTCCCAAACCCAGTTTGACTGAAGAGAGACTACCTGGTGATAAAGCAGAAAAGGGATCGTATAGATGCTCGCACAGGTCAGTTAGGTCAAAGACAAATAGCAGTTTATCTGGTCTGCAAAAGGCCAGAATCAGCCCATTGTTCTGAATGGCAAATAAAATCCTGAATGAGGAAAGGAAAACTTTTACAAGAAGACACCTTCTGGTCATAGTAATATGTGAGATCTTTTCATCAAATTACAGGAGAGGTCCCAAAAAACTGAGGAAGGGCTAACATAGTGTCCATCTTTAAATGGGGAAAAGGAGGAGCCAGGCAACTATATACTAGTCAGCCTGACTTTGATAAGTCTGGGAAGCTACTAGAGCAATCTATAGAACATTCAGTTTGTAAATACCTGGAGGATGAAGGGGTAATAACTAGCAGGCAGTATAGATTTACTAAGAACAAATCAGACAAAATCAGCTAGATTTCCTTCTTTTACAGGGCAACTGGTTTGGTGGATAGGGGAAATGCAGTGAACATAATATACCTGGACTTCAGCAAGGCTTTTGACGCAGTCCTGCATGACATTCTGATAAGTAAGCTGGAGAAATGTGGACTCAACAGAATTACTATTAAATAGATACAGAATTAATAGAACGACCACAAACAAAGAGTAACTATTAATCAAATGATGTCATATTGGAGGAAGCTCTCAAAGTTGGGGTTCCACGGGGACCTGTTCTGGATCCAGTGTTGTTTAATGTCTTTATTAATTATTTTGATATAGGAATAGAGAGCGTACTGACCAATTTGCAGATAACACAAAGCTAGGCGGGATTGCCAACAGTTTGAAGGATAGAGCTAAACTTCAAAGGAATCTTGATAAATTGGAGATAAATTGAAAGACAACAGAATGAAATTTAACAAACACAAGAGTAAGGTGCTACACTTAGGGAAGAAAAAAACAAATGCACAAATATGGAATAAGGGATAATTGGCTTCGCAGCAGCATTGCTGAGAAGGATCTGGGGGTTGTGGTGGATCACAACCTCAACATGAATCAGCCATAAAATGCTGTTGCAAATAAAGCAAATGCAATTTTAGGTTGCATTAATGGATCCATAGCATGCAAGTCACGCGAGGAGGTATTATCTCTCTACTTGGTGCTGGTTAGGCCTCATCTGTGTCCAGTATTGCTCACCGACACATAAAAAGGATGTAGAAAAACTGGAAAGGATCCAGTGGTGAGTGACAAACCATGATGGAAGGGATGGAACACAAGCCATATGAGCAAAGGTTGAAGGAGCAGCATATGTTTAGTTGGGAAAAAAAGGAGATTAAGGAGGGGACATGATAGCTGTCTTCAAGTATTTGAAAGGCTGCCATAAAAAAGATGAAGAAAAATCGTTCTTTCTTGCCACAGAGGACAGGACAAAAGTTTGCTGGGTTCAAACTACAGCATAGAAGATTTAGATTAAATCTGAGGAAAACCTTTCCAACAATAGGACAGTGGAACAGACTACCTTGGGAGGTGGTGGAAGCTTCTTCACTGGAGCTTTTTCAAAAAGAGGCTGGATAGTCATCTGTGTTAGATAGTTTAGACAGAACAAATCCTGCAGGGATGACCCTTACATCTTTGAACTCTATGGTTTTATGATTCTAACACTGAATTTGCACTGCAACCCTGAGAAAGCAGATGTTGCATCTCGTGCTAACTGATGAGAGCAGATGTCGATTAATGCAATACATACTAGTACCTGTGAGGGAATTCTGTGGCAAAAAATAAATATTCTGCATACACTATTTTAAAATCTGCATATTTTATTTGTCAAAACAACATAATATAATCACATTGTTTCAATTATTGTGGTAATTTATTTCAAAATCCGTCAGCAAGTATGTCTGTAACAATACAGACAACCAAAAAGATTCAGAAAATGGGGTTTTTTTTGTTTTGTTATGTTTTTTGACAAATAGATTCCTTACTATGCATATTTACACATTTATATGGCTCCACAGTGAGAAAGTGGTACAGTCTCACACGCATGTCTAGCCCTGCCCACCCTGATCCAGGTGTGGAATGAGAGGATTCTGAGTGGGGCAATCTGGGTGTGGTGGTTGGTGGGGCTCCAGGTGTTGGGGCAATCTGGATATACAGGAGCTTGTTGGATGGGCTCCTGATGCAGAGGATATGGGACTTATGGAGAGTCCAGGTGAAGGTAGCTGGGGATCAGAACTGGTGATCTGGGTTCAGAGGGATTGGAGGGGAGGTCCAGGTGCTGGAAGAGAGGAGTTTGGTGGGGTAGGAGTCTCGGTGCAGCTTGTTGGGGCTCACTGGGGTGGGAGTCCAGGTGTGAGGGACTTGGTGGGTTGGTCCAAGTGCAGGGGTATGGGGTTGGGGTTTGAGGGTAGGAGATCAGTGGGGAATGGCCTGGGTGCAGGAGTGCGGTTCTGGATGCACGGGTGTGTGGCTTGGTGGGGGCAGGGAGTGGGTGTGGAGATTCTACATGTCTGGGGGTTGGGCAGACAGCGGGGCAGCTCCTCCTACAGTGACCTTTCCCCACTGTGGCTAGGGAGCAATGGTGGTAAGAAATGGTGAGTGGTGAGGAGATTCCTGGGAGTGGGTCTGCAGCGGCCCATGCAGGAGAAGAAGTCGCATACGGTGGGCCACAGCCCAGCTGAACTAGCAGCAGGAGCCCAGCCCTGCCCCTGCTCCTCCCTGGCTCCAGGAGCACCGCAATAGTGAGCAAGAGAGAGAGAAAGAGACAAGCTCTGCCCCCTGAGCTGTGATTTACAGCTTCTCTGGCTGCTTCCGACACCTGAACCTGACACCCCTCCCACCTCTGGACCATTGCCCAGGAGGGACACTTGAATCAGTTTTTCTGGGGGGAAAGAGTAAATTCTGTTGGGGACATTATTTCTGAGCACGAGTCCTACTGAAATTCACTTAGGCAATTTTGAAAATATCACCTTAGGTGCTTAAAGTTGGGAGATTTTCATAGGTAAAAAATGAAATATAAATACAGTTTTAAAATCTTGAGGCACCTAACCATTAAAGAATGGGGTTGGGGAGGAGTAGAAAGAACAGGGAGACAAGCTCATGTACTTTTCTCTTTGGGAGTCTTTCAGCAGTGCATACTTTTTTTTATGCTTCTTGTAGCTCTCAAGAGGAGATTTTCCTCTTGTGACATATTGTGGCTACATTGCACTTAAGAGTCTGACATACAACAAAAATACATGATTCCCTCCACTTCTCTTTTATATTGGCACTTGAGATATTTAAAAGACTTTAGTTTACCAGGTCACTATAGTTCAGGATTTAGATTGCCTGTCTGTGCGTGCGTGAAGGATTTTACAGTAGAACCTCAGAGTTATGAGCACCTCGGGAATGGAGGTTGTTTGTTACTCTGAAATGTTCATAACTCTGAACAAAACATTATGGCTGTTCTTTCAAAAGTTTACTACTGAACACTGATTTAAATCAGAATTGAAACTTTACTCTGCAGAAGAAAAATGTGCTTTTAGTCATCTTATATGAAACAAGCATGTTTGTCAAAAAATTAAACTTTCCCTTTATTTTTTAGTAATTTATGTTTAACACAGTACTTTACTGTATGTCATTTTTTTGTCTTTGCTGCTTCCTGATTACATATTTCCAGTTCCAAACAAGTTGTGTGGTTGACTGGTCAGTTATTAACTCTGGTGTTCGTACCGCTGAGGTTCTACTGTACTTGCTGATCAAGAAGATTGTGTATTGTTACATCTTCTACAGTATAAATGGAATGTAAATAACTTGCCCCTTAATAATATGATTACATTTGTTAATGGCTCACAGTGAATATAAAAGTTAATGTCTAGGAGGTGCTCAATACTGTAGATATAAGAGTCTAGATTATAGCATCCTCGGTATCGCTATCATCTCCCATCTTAATACTAATGTTCATGCAACTATTAAATACTGTGGGTTTTTTTCAGGTAGTCTGCTCTCTGTCACTCGATATATATCTCAATGATTTACAGAAATCGGAGGGGCTCTGTAGTGCATTCATTCTTGTGTGGCTATGCTTGCCTTAACCAAGAAATGAATGACTTTTAAGTTCCGTTCTCTGGGGTAATTCTAACTATGCTGTAAACTTCCAGATTTTTCCACCAGATGGAGTGCTTTCACTATCTTACAGCTCATCGCTGAACTAATACAATTGAAAAAATTGCCCTTATTGCTATTCTCTGGTTTGAATAAACAGAAGTCAAGAGCACCAAGTGTAATGCAATATTTCTCTGTTAAAAGAGAAGGAAAGAAATTTCTGCTAGAAGTCAGCTCGGAAAAAGCTCTCTGCAGCAACTCCGAAAAGTGATTCTGAACTGCAAACTTAGGGTTCAGATACATTCTTGTAACTTCTCCCCCTTCTTAAAACTAACAGACTTTATTAAATCACAATTATTTAGACTCAGAATTCAATGCCTGTATGTTAGATCACTTTTTACATTTTGTCATCCAAAGTGATTTTCAAACTGGTGACTAGATTAGATTTTATCCTTGATCCTGTACAAGAGGAATACCACCATTCCCAAGAGGATTAGACTTTGGATCAGAATTAAATCCTGGTAACAATATCCTTAACCAGAGATTTCCTTTGAGTGCATCTTGATGATGAATTTTGCATTATTACAAGTGTAGCATACTCCTGCAGGTCCCCACTGGGCGGGAGGTTTTACAAAGGTTTTACAAGGTGTTCCCCACTGTTAGAGCCACATTTAGTATGTTCACTAAACATATTGTCTGTGCATGCAGGGTGAGACAATGCACTCTAGCTGTCTAGCGGGGAACCTTCTGCAAAAAATGAAGGGACATTTCAGACTCAGTGTTCTTTCCCACCTCCCACCCAGGTCCCCCGAGTGCTGGAGTCTGGCTGTCTTCTTCCCTCTCCAGAGTAGGGTGGGGCAACACACGCTAGCTACTTCTCAGTGGACCTACTGCATGCTTATTTTTAATGCTCCCTTTACTCTTGTATCATATCTGCCATTCCTCCATGGCTCTCATTACTTCTTCCATATCATGTTATCTGTCGTCCTCCTTCCCTTGCCCTTCTCCCCACTGGTTCCATTTCCCCATCCTTGTTTCTCTCACCCCTCTCCATTCCCATGAGATCTCTCTGCTCCTGTTCCCCATTCTTTATCCTCATCTCCTTTCTCTTCCCACCATAAAAAAAAAGATCCCAAATTTGCTGCCTTCTCCTCCTTATCTCTTGTGACATTTGCCCCAACACTTGGCCTCTCTTCATCCCCACCCTCTCCACCTGCTACATCCAACTCTGCCACCATTGCTAACCTCACAGTCATCTCTCTTCTCCCCTGTCATCCTCCCTCCTTTTTTTTTGCTGTCTGTGGAATGTCCACACTATCTTTAAAAAGAAAAACTGCCATCCACAACCTCTTCATATCTTGCTCCTTCCAGCTCCTGGCTCTCAGAGACCTGGATGCTCCTGCAACTGCCCTCCCTTCTCAACATCCCCTGCCCTGGATTAGACCATGGTGGCTTCTCTCCCATTCCTGCTGCTTCCAACTCACCCCTTCTAATTCTTTCTCTTCTTTTGAACAGCCTTGCATCAAACTCTCCTATTCTCTTCCCCACCATGTTGCTGTCATTTACCGTCATTCAACTAACTCATCCCCACTAGCCTAGCTCTCTGATTTGAACTCCCATTTCTGTATTCCTCTCCTCACAATCTACCACATTCATCCTCAGTATCTTCTGCTTCCATATTGATGCCCTCTTAGCTGCATGTTTCCTCACCCTCACCTCTTCATGAGACCTGCAGCCTAGGTTCAACTCTCCCATTCACCAAAAATGCTGTTAATTTGACTTAGTAATCACATCACCAAGCAGTACTCTGTCTCTCATCTCTCTGTTGCCCCCACCCCCAACATCAGACCCTGCCTTTTGGCCTTTCTGTGACTTAAGAAGTCATCAATGCTGATGACCTTGATATACTTTCAGCCCTCTTCCTTCTTGCACTTTCTTTTATTTATATGGTTCTTGAGTCTCTCTCCATGATTCAGTTTCCTTCATCCTTGACTCTTCTGCCTCCTCTCATCACAATCCTCAATCTTAGCTCACTTCTAACAACTTTCTTTGTTCCTGCTCTCGTGCTATAGAGCATCTTTAGTGGAAATTCCATGACCAGGCTGACTCCCCCTCTACACACTTGTTCTGTTCTCTTTCAGTTATACCATCCTCCTAGCTAAACAGCTCTATTTCTCCAACTTGAATCCCACCTCCTCAGTCAAGGCCACTTTTTATCTCATTCCTCAAATCTTGTGCTCCTCCTACCTACGCTTCTTTCTCTGCACAGTCCATCACCAATTTCTTCCATGAGAAACTGACAAAAGAAAATGTAGCTTTCTCACTCCTCTCAGTTAATCTTCCCTACCGCTCCTACAACTCTCACCTCCTTCTCCTGTCACAGAAATAGAAGTTTCTCATCTGCTCTCCCCCTGTAAGCCCACAATACTTCACAAAATGGAATTTCTATTCTTCACACAGCTTTAGTGTAAACACTCTTTTCCCGTAGGAGTTTGTCTGAAAGATGTCAGATATATTTTCCAGTGCAAATGGCTTGCATCACAAGCAAAATATAATCTTGTGTGATAAGAATCTGCAGCCTACTGCAGAGGGTCAATTATGGAGCTGAGTTTGTAGAGCTGAGAAATGCCATGTGTGTACTGAATATTGGCTTCTTTGCTCTAATATGTTATAACCTCATAAATTCTGTTGTAAGGCAACTCAGCTACAATATCTGCAGTGGCAACAGGAAGTAAAACTCTGACCCTGCCTACTCTGAATTTAGTGGTGACACACATGACATGGCTTATTAAATATTATAACAAATACTTGGTATGAAAATGTATAATAAACATCACAGCTATTATTTAGATGTCACTTGACTAGTCTACAGAAGACTGATTTTAGATATTTACAAAAGGCAGCCTAAAGGTATGTGAGGAGTAATTCCTATTAGGAGGAAAGAAAAAAGTGTCTTCAACCCAAGTCATTCGGTTATGCAGATGTACACTGGGTTAGAGACACATACATATTCAAGACTCATAGTATTTTCTGATTCCAATCATGGGAGAAACTGCTTATGAAGCCAGGCTGCACAATAATTTGCCAAACACACAATTTCAGAGGACTTAGGAGAGGAGAATACCAGTAACAACATTATTTATTTTTGAATTATTAATTTCATATTTTTGTTCAGCAACATTTCTTAATGATGAAAATGGTATGTTTACATCCTTGTGCTCTCACTATGTGTATAAGTTGTATTTAGAACTGTAAATTACTGGGCTACCCCTATTCCATCCAAAATTGGACAGCTTGCTAGAATAACCTTACTGAAAGATCACACAGCATGTTATTTGCTCTTTATGGATTTTAACTGGCAGAGTACTGCAAGCTGTGAACAGCAGGAGAAACGGAAACTGTTAACCTCAGCACTGAAAAGACAGTGATGCAAAGATGCCTTCATTTTAAACCTAGATCTTTACTATTTCACCTGCAGACCTTCTGCAAAAATATAGGGCAGTAATGGAGGACTTCCCTTTTTAAAAGTGTTCAGAGTGTTTTTGATCAATATACTTTATAGGAACATCATTACTGGCTGCTGCTGCTGCTTCTTTCATAACTCTGCCTTCACCTTGCATGTGTAAAAACACTTTCTATGTCAGAGAAAAGAAATGCAGCAAGGAGTGAAACAAAATAAAAAGGAAGAAAGTTAGAGAGAAGATGATGTTTAGCCAAATCATCTGACATACAATTAATATGAAGTTATCCCTTCCTTTTTATCACAGCAGTAATCATCAATAATCATCTGCATCATATGCTGCCAAAGGACTGATGGTACAATGAATTGAACACTACCTTGTAGACACTTACAATTAAATAACTGCCCTTTTTGAAATTTTCTGTTAGGCTCATTGTGCTGAGCAATTGCATTTTGCATCAGTCAGGAAAGCTGGTTTTTATTAGCAGTGCAGACCATTTATAGGTGGCATTTTTCAGAATCCCTTGCATCTATTTGAAATATGAAAAAAATAGCTAAATACAAATACGAAATGCAACAAAAAGACAGTTAAGTAATGTAATTAATAGCTTAACGGGAGAATAGAGGCACTTGGATGGGAAACAGATGTAGTGCTTTGAATGCTTGTTAACTATATAGTTCAGAACCTGAATGGGACAGACCAAGATTCCAGTCCTCAGTTTGGCATAAAAGCAAGGAGAACACTTTTTGAGGGGACAATGTCCCGTTCTTATGCTCTTTTTTATTTTATTTGGCTTTACAAGTCTGTGTGGATGCTCACTGATTTAATCATACACCACTCTGTGTTATTACTCTTGAAGTGTTATCTTACACTTCCAGACAAAAGGCCCTGTGCCAGGCTGTCTCTTATGACTCCTGTGCTCTCAAAGAATAGGTGCATTAGACAACTGAGTTGGAGATCCAATTAGCATGCACAGAACTGGGTTGATCATTCCGTAAGATTCAACACTCTTCACTTTCTGACTTAAATTGTCATATTTTTTTGGATTTGTTGTCTCAACCTTGATCTCGTAAATGGCTCCATGCCTTCACTTCAATGGGGCTCCACATACGTTAAGGGTTCTGCCCTTTCAGAGTGACTAACAGGATCAGGACTAAATTTGGTTTTGATACACTAGCATGTATAATCAATCAGTGATACATCCTGACAGTGATATATTACTCTGATTAAATTCACTACTTCACTGCTTTTAGTAGGACAGTTTTCCTCAGAGTGAATCCAATTAACAAGCATCCCACTAACTCTCTGCAAGAGCTGAAACAAGACAAACAGGTGATATTTGCTCTGCTTATTAGCGTCAAAACATTTCAGGATGTATGCACCGTGTTGGCTATGTGTTGTTCAGAAGGTCTTTAATTGCCTTTGTTAAAACTTTCCAAATAACATCAATGGAAAGCACAGCAAGTGACCTTTCATTTGGTCATTACTTCTGGTAAGCATATACAGTTGAAGAACTTCAAAATCATTAGCTGTTGAACTTAGCTGTTACACAAGTGGAGGGCAGAAGGAAAAAATATTAAACACTTTAACAAAGCTACTTATTCTTCCTCCCAGCAGAAATAATACTCTTCATCATGAAGGAGTCCAAATTATGCCAGCCATGATCATAAATGGGAATATTAATTGAGAGCTAAGGAACAAAAATAAGAACAGCATGCCCTAACAAATTTCACCACCAGCTCAGGATCTCAGAATCAGGAGGGATTACAAAGATATCCTGCTGAAATACAGTGTAGGGATATCAGATACCCACAGTGCAAAGATGAATAATTAAAATTTATTCTGGTAGGCATGTTATGTGCGTCACTGTGACATACGAGGGTACAGACTAATGAGTACTTGTCACCCCTGATCTGAAACCTTGGGTGCCTTGCAGTGGGAATCAGAGGGGTAGCCGTGTTAGTCTGGGATTGCAGAAGTAACAAAGAGTCCTGTGGCACCTTAAAGACTAACTAAAGTATTAGAGAGTAAGCTTTCATGGGCTAATACCCACTTCGTGGATGCATGCCTCCGATGAAGTGGGTATTAGCCCACGAAAGCTTATGCTCTAATACTTTAGTTAGTCTTTAAGGTGCCACAGGACTCTTTGTTACTTCTGCAGTGGGAAATAGCTCCCACCTGGGTTGGACACAAATAGCCTTCCAGCATGCAAGCCACACCTTGAGTGTCTGTGTGTAACTGTCTGCTGCATCCTGCCAGCCACACTTGGGTTACATCGTGGCTCTCACCAGCCTTGGTTATATTGCAGGGTGACCTCAACACAACTTCAGTCCCAGCCCTCTCCTGGAAAATACAAAATATTTTAAATCCGTTATTTCTTCAAGGGAATAATATTCCACCTGATTATCTTAAATAGTTCTCCAGACACTTCAATTTAAACACATTGGATTAGATAAAACAGTAATACAAGTTTATTAACTACACAGAGATAGATTTTGCATGAGTACAAGTAATGAGGCATAAAAATCAGAAACAGTTACAAGAAAAGTAAAGATAAGACATTTACAAATACTTAACTTTAGCAAAGCACATCCGATTCAAGCAAAGTTTCTCACCGTATGATTTCAGTAGATCTTACTGACCAAACCCTGTAAGTCAGGACCCCTCCCACAGGGCTCCACGAATTTTTCCTTTGTCGTGTCACTGCAGTGATTATGGGGGTGAGGAGAGTCCCTGGGGGGTGTTTTCCCCTCCATTTTATAGTTTCAGTCCCTTTCGTGGCAGGTAAACAAACTGGCCCAGCTGCCAGGGGGCTTATAAAGGTTGCTTATCTCTGATGCAGTCAATAATGCTGGCAAAACCCACTCAGCTGCAGCAAATGAACTGGACCAAGGTCCATTTTCAGACATATGCTGCAGCCATAAAGGAAACTAAATGAACCTTCATTACAGTCACAACTGCATCCACCCGTTCAGAACAAGCAGAATTATTTCATGCAGTAAAACAGCTAACTGTCCATGAATACATAGACAAACACTTAAATACCAAGCCCTGTTCATTTCAAAGAGCTCCTCCCAAACTGTGCAGACCATCAACCAAGTTAGAATAGGCCCACAGACTCCAGCTTTTTCCTTTATCCCAGGGTACTCAACCCCTTCTCGGCCCCAGACCTTGCCCCCACTCCACCCCTTCCCCCAAGGTCCCACCCTCACCTCGCCTCACCTCTTCCCACCCAGTTATGCCTCTGAGCACACTCCAACCTCACTCCTCCCTTTCTGCCCCTGCACCTCCTGCATGCCACAGAAAACTGATAATGATGGGTAGAAGGCACTGAGAGGGATTGAGGAGTTGATCAGCCAGGCACCGGTGCATTGGAGGCACTGGGGGAGACGTGGGGAGCTGGCTGCTGGTGGATGCTAAGCTAATTTTCTTCCATGGATGCTCAGCCCTGGAGCACCTACGGAGTTGGTGCCTATGAATAGCCCTCACTGGGATAGAGGTAGCCACACTCTACCCAGGAATGAAACCCAACCAATCTGCTGTGGCAGAATTTAGAGCAATTAACCAGTCAGAAGTCCTGAAGAATGTCTCACCTACCCATCCTGTTATTCATGGCTGGTGAACCAAGGATAAAGTATCTGACTCTCCTGATTCTGGGGTGATCAATGCCTCCTTAAAAAAAGGAAATTACTAGGCATGCCTAAGAATATGGTGCTCTAGCAAATACAGAAGGAGCTTTGGGTAATGGAAAGTGCCTTGAAAACTACCAGCATAGTTTTCACCCTCATTCTTTCTGAGAAGGTTAGAAAGAAGCTGACATCATCCAGTCTCTTACAGCAGCTATTCTCTGTCTGCATCCTTTAACTTCCACATTCAGATTTCATGACAGAACTATGGCTCAGTTGGCACTTGTGGATAATCTTCTCCTACGTTTGGACAGGAAATAACCTTGTATGCTAATAATCTTTAGTATTTGATTTTAAAGGTTTAACACCATTCATCATAAGGTGCTGATGACAAACAATACAATGTATTGTAAGAATAAACGGAAAAGCATTCATCTAGATCCACCCTTTCCCATCAGAGAGATCCCAGAGAGGCATGATAGGCACTTTGCTTGTTCTCCCCAAGACTCCTATTACACAGTATCCTGCAGGGCTATATATTATTTCTTCTCTGTAAAATCTACATGCTTTGTGAGATGCCACAGATTTCAAGATAGCTATATTGTACTAGGCTAGTGCATTCTCAGCAGGATCCAAGCTATGAAACTGCTGGAGGGAGAAAATCTGATTGAATCTAACCCTGGCAGCATCAAATCCAAAGTGTAAAACACACCTTTTTTGATAAACCTTTCAAAGGAATGATGCTCATAAATAAAATATCCTTTAGTGCACAGATTCTCACACTCTGGGAATGGGGAGAGAAAACACCATTCATTATCAGTGTGTTCTGCTTTTTTCTGCTTCTTCATAATTGTGTTGGCATTCAGGTACCCCAGTAACAGGCTTCTTATAAACACCCTAAGGTGGACAGACAAATAGAATGTGATTTGGTGCAATTTGGTGCAATTCAATTTGTGTTAGTGAAATGCAAAGATGCATTTTAAAAATCCCTTTAATATTACTCACACAACTCATTATAACATCAATGGAAAGCCTCTCAGTGATTATGTATTGCACAGTAAGGTATTATCTAGGCTGATCCACTACTTTAAGTCACCATCAGTCTCATTGTTCTTTATCTTGAAAGTGACATGGTTCTAGTTATATTCTTCCTGCCCATATTCTTCTTGCTATTTTCTAGCCTGGTTGAGGTAAGTAGTGCAAGAAAGGAAGGAAGACAACACTGCTAACAGCATAATTTAATGAATGCTCTCCATATCGCATGACTTTTCCACCTCTATATTGGTAAACTTCCCTTATAAGAGTAGGATACAGGTTGCACTCTCTTATTAGGCCTCACATTCAGTGAGCAAAATGTTGCAAACTATTGTAGGCATCCACTACAGAACATTAAGTGATGTCATTCTGATCTCTGTGTCTTCTAATTTGTTACATATGTTCCACTTTATAGGTCTGTGCATACACTTGAGTTACAGTTCATTTAATACAATCATAAAATGCCAGTAAGAGTCAGACTGTGCTGAATAAATAATTCCCAACAATTTGCACTTCTAAAGTCCTTTGAATGTAGTAGTACAGAATCCTCATCAACATGAGAGTGATGAGAATTCCAACGAAAAGAGGCATTTAGTTGAAGTTGTGTCACTAAGTGCTGCTATACTTCAAGCCTGCGATTCTCAAAGGAGTTTAATGGAGTTAGTTGATGAACTCCTGTGAATTTGAATGAAATTTGGGTAACTAATTCCTTTAGGCTCCTTTGAAAGTCCCTGCAGCAAAATGCACATTTTCTTACTCTCTCTGTCACACTTACCAACAGAGGGCTACATTCTGTCTCCCTTTCTTATGCTGTACCAGAACTGGTCAGTAATTTTCTAACAGAACATTTATTTCTCATTGGAAAATGCTGATTTGTCAAAAATGAAATGTTTCATGGCAAGGTGTTGATTTAGATGAAATTCCTATGGAAACCAGGCACGTTTCTGATGGAGGAGATCATGTTTTGATTATAAATCTGCTTGGTTTCCTTCCAGCTTGTCTGTCTGGCTCCTCAGTAGATGTCTGGTGGGCTGATGGGCAGCTGGGAAAGTAGATGAACCAGCTCTCTGGCTCATGGGTTCTTAGCAGTCAGGGCTCCAAGGTTCTTGACTTCAGGGCAGCCAGTCATGCAAAGTATTGAGGGTATAGGGCTTCCAGATGATGAGCTATCCAGATTCCCTCCTGATATGCTTTGGAAACCTTCTGATAAGGTTGTTCAACATTTCTGGAATTCCTGTTCTGTGGGAAATTTCTTGTTTTTCTCCATTTCAGATTTTTTTAAAAATTTTACCTCCAAATGAGAATTCCAGTTTCTGGCCAGTTCTGCTTGAGTATTGGTACTATATATTTTATCAATTTATTCTCTTTTTTCTAATTAGCAACTTGTTCATGAATTGAACGCAATATTCTTCAAATATATTCCTTTGAGAGGAGTGAATAGCCAATAGCTCTGGTGTGTACTTTTAAACCCATCTATTATTTGTGCTACAGTGAAACTCTAAGGATTGCTGAAATATCTCATCACCACCAGCCATCTGTTTGAATATGTGAAAATAATAAGTAATATAGTTCCACAAAGAATAGAACACTGAACTCAGTGATTTCATTCATGAAAATATTCACAAATCAGATTGAGGTTGTTTTGGGTTATTTTGTTTTCTTTTCTTTTCAGTCCAATCAACTCTTTCTATGAGTGTGAAAGGATCAGACAGACAATTAAAACAGATTGGTCTAATTTTAGTTCCATATTCTCAAACAAGTAAAGAACTTGTGATTGAAAAGCATTGAGAGTGGCATTTTTTTCTTCAGTGATATGATTATTTTATCATTTACAATATCAATACCTGGATGTACTAGTTACTTTATCATGTAGACACCAATTGTGGAATTATCCATATCCATCTATAAGTAAGAGGCAGTACATAAGTGTGCTGCCTCAGAGGCAGCCCAAGTGTCATTCCGAGAACCACTCCATGGGGAAACAATCTGTATTCACCCTTTATTTGGGGCATTTTACTCCCCTCCACACCTTGCATCTGCTCTGTTGTCCTGAGTGGTGTGTTTGAGGCTGGAGTCCAGG
Organism: Dermatemys mawii; assembly: GCA_007922305.1. Lineage (NCBI taxonomy): Eukaryota > Metazoa > Chordata > Testudines > Dermatemydidae > Dermatemys > Dermatemys mawii. The sequence goes on along the minus strand of ML677334.1, from coordinate 42,409,993 downwards.
TTATATTTCCTCTCAACCCCAACCTGCCCACCTGAGTGAGAGAAGCAGCCATATAGAGGTTGCTTTCCCCCTACCTGCACTGTAAACCATGATGCAGGTAGCCTGCACAAGACACTATGGGGGAACACTTTACACCCTATTTCTCCCTTGCATAATGCTATAGGATTAGCTATAGGATTATTTGATATTCAGATTTTTATATTTAAGTCCTGTTTGAAAAATTCAGATCAATGTTATATTATTTTTTAAAAAAACAGGCCTTCTTAAAAGATGGAGAAAAAAGCCATTCTGATCCCTATCATGATCAATATGTCCTTCTATTTTGTCACTCAGATCTCCAAGTTTAAAGTGATTTGTCCTAAAGGATAGGATTAATTTCTTTAATGTGTTTAAACCTTCTGTAGACAATAAAGAGCATGAGAATAGCTGGTTATGTGGGGGATGGTAAATTGGACTGTTTTATAGAATGAATATTCATGGTACCACGTAATTTGCTAATTGTATGGTTTTGTGCATACTCATTATATAGAACATTCCAATTTTCCTCCATCCTACATTCAACCTGCGGTGAGGTTTATGCTTTATGTGTTGTTCCAGATTTGCTATATCAGTTGCTCTTTAATTATGCTGAGTTTCAAAATATAAAGGGAAAAAATCAGAAAATAACATGGCGCCACAGTAAAGAAACCAGTAAACTTGAAACTCACTGTGAAGGTGGATCCAAGGCTTTCCACTGATCTTCAGTGGACTTTGGATCAGACCCCAACTTATTATGAATAACTATATATTCAGCTTGACTATGAGAAATAGCTTGTTTTAGGATGAGACTTATTTTGGGGTAAGGCTGGAGACTTGGGGGAATTATGAGCTTCGGTGGGCTTTGGATTAGGCCCTCAGTGTGCAATTTTATGAAAGGTTTGTTTGTGATCACTGGAAGTTTTATTTTTGTTTATTTTCCAAGTAAATGGAAATTGTCCATCCACCTGATTAGGTGATACCAGTTTCCTTCTGTTCAGTTAACAACAAAGCTATGACTGTACTACTATATGCTGTACCACAGCTGGCTAGGGAAACAGCTAGCCTATATTCCACCGTTTTCTTTAGTTTAAGGTAGGGCTGTGCATAGATGAACTTGAGATTGTTCTCCTTACACCTGCCTATGGCTCATCTGTCCATTCAGATAACACATTCTATTTCTTAATTGTCCTTTTTAAAAAATGTAATTTTGTGTATTATGTTTTCTATTAAAGAACAGATTTTCTAAAGTTTTACTCCCTCCCCATTGGGTTGTTTTTTTTCCCTTCTCTTCTTTTTATAATCTTCTTCACTTTACATTTCTGCTATCTGTCTTAACGACTTTTCCTCCCTTCCCATAGCTATATTATAATTCATGGCATATAACTTTTCCTTCTTCCTTTTCCCATTAAACTCCTTCTTCTTCTCAAATTTCAGGCTTTCTTCATTTCTTCATACTGTCTCATTTCTCCATCATTTCCTCTTTTTCTTTCTTCTCTCACCCACCCACCCACCCCCCCCACATCCTACCACAGACATTCTGTCTCCTCTGCTCCCCAATCCTTGCACCTCTAGTTAAGTGAGATTTTTAGGCACCTGTATTAGGTGCCCCCTGATGTCAGTAGGGCTTTTCTCAAGGATGGGACTTTCTACAGAAGGTAGTTGGCTGACCAGGGCCTTATATACCAACTATCTTTGTGATATCCAACTGCAGATTCTACAATTTTTGTTTACATTATGAGTATGTTTACTCATGTGAGACGCACCATTGGAAATTTTGAGTTCCTTTTGATTTTAGAATGGCCAATAAAACAAGTTTCTCAATGTAATAATAACCTGGACTGAATGCTTTTTTTTAACTTGCAAATACCTGGTAAGACACAACACGAATGCTCACCTATGTATCAGTAAATTAAGAATTCACAGAATTAAAAATTAATTCATTAATCAGCATTCTTCTCAGTTTATCCTCAACTAATTTAATATTTATGATGCAAGCCATTACTAACACTGTCACACCCCAGGGCTCTGCCTGTTTAACCAGAGCTATGACAGTTTATTTTAATGACTATGAAAAAGAAAAATAAGGACAGTTTTGCATTCACACAGTGATTCATAATAGGACTTGGTGACATTTTTTCCTTCTAATTCATCGTTCAAATTGCATAATGTATTTTAAATGTATTCCTAATACTGATCTATTGTAGATTGCATTGAAGACTCCATAAAGGTACTGTGATTAGTGTCAGAGAAATAAAAGCTGAATAATGCAGTCCAGAACTGTGATTTCAGAGAGCAGATCAAAGTAGATTCAAAGATGGTGAAAATCACCCTGTATTAACATAGGATTCTTTAGTGCTGCTTTGCTTGTTGGAAAGAGTTTGAGCTTACATTAATGATTTGAATAGGACTGATTTTTTTCCGCTCACGACATTACCATCCAAGATCAGACCTGTAATTATTTGGAGGCTACTCAATGCTAGCTCATTACTAAAGAATAGGTTTTTTTCCCCTACATCTTAGAGTTTAAATTATGAAGGTTTGGGAATGTTCAGAATACCCTGAACATAGGTAGGGAATAGGAGGGAAGCAGGGATGGAAGGATCAGACCAGACAATGTTGTGCTACTGATATTTTAATGAGCATCTCTGACAGAATTTAACCCTTAGTTTTCCAGAAACTCTATAATCTCATAGTTGTATGTGCTTGAATAAAGGAGAATTAAGGTCTGGGAAATAATTTCCTTTGTTTTCTCACTTAAATTAAAAAACAGCCTCACAAATGTGAGAAAGAAAGGAGGCAACACAGTTTTATTATGCTGTCTTTTGCTGGAAATGTCAATTATGTGAAACGTAGTGAATTAACAGATGGTGTAGGATGGAGCTCAGATTTTCTCTGCTGAAATGATTGTGACAGTGTAGGAAGGTTTGGGAGGGTCCTCCCAAGGATATACTTTAAAAATGAGTCAGGAAAAAATAAACATTCTTTTGATCTTTTGTGAGCCTTATGAATAAATGGCCTCTATAAGGGACGGGTTAGCAATATCCCAAGAGGAGTGAGAACCTTCAGAGACAGGATAACCACTTCAACCTTCCATTCTGTTTAGTGATGGAGCTTCAGCAAAGGGCTCCTAGAAACCTAAAAACCATACACTAGTGAATCACTGAGATCCGATAAGTCAAGAATCAATGCAAAGGTCAAAGTTAGCCATTGTTTTGGGTCACAAATGCTCAGATGTTTTTTTTTCTTCTTTTTATGAGAGTTGTGTTTCAAACCATTTCCTGGTTTCAGATTGGACTAGGAGGGTCATTAGCAATGTACCATGAGAAAGTCAGTTGTGGGAGGTATTCGCAACCTCACCAGAACCCGGAAACACTGGCAATTCCATAAATTTCTCAGCCAAATTTCTAGATCCAAGAGGTTTGAGTGAGATAATTTACAGTTTGGTTAAGCAGCTGAACTCTAGGGAACTCATATGAACCAAATGTCTAAATCTTTTTAAGTATGCCAACCATTACCACTCTTGCTATTAGTCATTTTCTTTCTATCTAACCTGAGAGTGGAAAGCATTAAGACAATGGAAGTTAGTATAAAAATAACATAATGGTGTCACATATTTATGACAGAACACAAAAACATGAAAAGTTACTTAAAGGAAAGAATAGAAGAAATGATAATTGATTCCATCTATTGAAGATCTGGATTAAGCAAGAAAAATATATTTAGGTAGCTTGGGGATCATAAAAAATATGCATTTTTAAATCAACAACTATAAGCATCAACAAGAGTCTGGATGGCAAAGTGAATATAGTTGAAGACACATAGCCTGGAGGTTTATCTGCAGAACAGTTAACTGCTGACTGTGAGTTGAAGAACAGAGCAAGGATCCAAAGCTAGTCTGGTGAGCTGCACCATGCTGTGATTAGTCTCTGGAAACAAAACCAGTAAAAAAAAATTACTAAAAGAACAGGAAGACAGAGATATCATAGTTCCTATTAATTGAGATCCAAAAGGTAATGTTGTCATTGTCATTCTCCTAATTGCTGCAGAAATTTCAATAAAATACATATACAACTATGCAAACATATACCCACACATTATCTGTGGGGTGTCTCTCTGTGTGTGTTTGTTTTCTTGTTCATTTTTTTGTCTTCCCATCTCAGGAACTCAGAAAAAAAATCAAGCAAAAGACATTTTCTCAAGAATCAGAGAGGTAGGCGTGTTAGTCTGGATGTGAAGAAGCAACAAAGTGTCCTGTGGTACCTTAAAGACTAACAAAAGTATTGAAGCATAAGTTTTCATGGGCTAGTACCCACTTCATCAGATGCATGCAGTGGAAGTATCCAGAGGCAGGTATAAATAAGAAGGCAAGAACCAGGTTAGAGATAACGAGGTTAGTTCAATCAGGCGGAACCACCTTATTATCTCTAATCAGGGAGGATGAGATCCTCTTCTGGCAGCTGATCTGGAGGTGTGAACACCAAGAGAGGAGAAACTGCTTTTGTAGTTAGCTAGCCATTCATACTCTTTGTTCAATCCTGACTTGATTATATCAAATTTACAAATGAATTGTAGCTCCACGGTTTCTCTTTGAAGTCTGGTCTGGAAGTTTTTTTGTTGCAGGATGGTGACCTTTAAATCTGTAATTGTGTGTCCAGGGACATTGAAGTGTTCTCCTACAGGTTTTTGTATATTGCCATTCCTAATATCTGATTTGTGTCCATTTATCCTTTCCATAGAGACTGTCCAGTGTGGCTGATGTACATAGCAGAGGGACATTGCTGGCACATGATGGCATATATTGCATTGGTAGATGTGCAGGTGAATGAACCGGTGATGGTGTGGCTGATCTGGTTAGGTCCTGTGATGGTGTCACTGGTTTATAGATAGACTGTCCTACCTTGCTGCTGCTACTTTTATTTTTCCCCTGTAAATTGCTACTTCATTAATATTAAGTTGGAGATCTTTTTATAGCCTGATCAAAAGTCCATTGAAGTCAATGGAAAGAATACCACTGACTGAAATAGGATTTGCATCAGGTTCCTAAAGCACACATAGATCATGTTGATGGGTACAGTATAAAAATCTAAGATAGGCTGACTTTTGCAGATACCACATAGGTCTATATTCCAGTTCTACCACCCATTATTTGCCAAATATCTGTCATTCAACTTCTTGATATAACTTCTGAATATTAAAAAAGATTGAAGTCTTCCTCCTACAGAAAAGTCTTCTTTGTTACCAAACTTTATATTCCTCTGCTACTTTTCTAAATTTAGAACTTCATTTTGTTTCTAAAGTCAATTTTTAAAGACATCCCTTATCTCAAGCTTTAAGTTTAGTTCCAAGTTTTAACTTTGCCCATTTCTACTCCTACCACAATTCTTTAAACACCCCTCTTCCTAACATAACTAATCTCAACAGCTCAGGAGGTCCAGAATGTTGTGGTCAGACTACTCTCTCACACTGGAGAGTGGGAGCAAATAAACCACCATCATTCATCAGCTTCTGATGGCCTCTGGATCCAGTTCTAATTTGCTTTCAAGTCTCCATGGACTTGCTCCAGTGTACTCCTTTGGACTCACTGATAACTTTCCTTCCGTCTCTCTCAAAATGAGGGCATTCCTTATGCTGACCAATCATTATGAACCACTCCCTTTCTTTAACCCTTTAATTCTCGATTCATCCCCCACCCCAAGGGGTGAATGGGTGTGTATCTTGTCAGCTGCAGGAAGAGCTGGGATATGGTGTGGAACTCGAGCAATAGGGTGCAGTGAGAGTAACAATACCAGTTGAGCACAGTGGGAATACACTTTTGCCTTTGAGTGCAATAGCAAATGTAGCAGAAAACCAGCATAAACCACAGAAGGCAGTGTACTTGTATTGCTGTATGATTATTTTCTCCTCCAGGTAAAGCAATATTAATTTGCACAGGAGTGAATATTTTTTTTGTTTGTTACCTGAAGTGTCTGACCTCAAGAGCAAACCAGCCACAAAGGTTTAGAAAGGTATTGAGTTACATTTCCAGTAGAGATCTGTTTTATTGCTCCTTAATTTAAATAATCTTTACAGTATTAAAAAACACCTATTTGATACCCAATGAAAATTTGTATTTCCTTCGGTTCTAAAATCTGTTTTCAAATTACTAGTATTCTGATATGCGGATCTTGCTTTTTAAGTAAAACAATATATTTTGGATAATATGTCTCTACTTTGGTCACTGGTTTATTCTGACTTCAAACTCTTAATTGTTGCTGTACTTGGCATCTTTATTTCCTGTAGGAGATATGTTTGATCTATGTAGAGCACATGCTGTTGTTCGATAATAATGACCTTGGATTAAGTGAGGAAAGCAGTGCAATATCCAAAAAGTATGCAGAACAGAGATGCTTTTCTATCCAGGCAGTATCAAATTACTGGGAACATGCTCAGCAGGAAGCAAAGGCTTATACTGCTCATTGCTTAGAAAATGTTCACAGAGTGTACTGAAACATCCGTTTGAGGTATTGCCAATACAAGTGTAGTGAGCCTATGGGCAGAATTATGGAAAAATGAGTATTAAAGAGGGATGAATAATGCAAACATTTTTAATTAAAGGGTCTTGACTTTTGGCTTCAGCCACATAGTGCCCTTTTACAGACTAAAACAATATCCACTGGAATCGACAGACATCTTTTAATTGAGTTCAATGGACATTGGCTCAGGCTCTGACTGGTCATCTTTTGTGAATATTTGAGTGACCCATTCCACTGGCACAATAATCGTGGAAAGTAAATGCCAGAACATGTTTGAGTATGACTTGTATACTCATCTAATCAGGGAAAGAAATAATAGCATGTTATATAATGAATCAGTAGCAACTAAGCAAAACAAACTGAATGTAGACTATTCACAGTCAATCCACAGAGTAAGAAAAAATCAAGATCTTCAATGAAGTAAACTCAGATAACACTTATATTAGAGAATCAGAGGGGTAGCCGTGTTAGTCTGGAATTACAGAAGTGACAAAGAGTCCTGTGGC
>ML677334.1:42329997-42397957 GCA_007922305.1 Dermatemys mawii | reverse complement strand
GGAGCAGAAAGAGCATCTAAATTTGCTGAATGAACTGTGAATTATTCACTCCAGTCTAGAGGGAATGAATTTCTGCTGTTCAGATTAGTGATGCTGTCATATACTATACATTGTGTATTAACTCCACATTATCTATTTATCTCATATTTGACTTGCTCTTTTACAAAATTCTATTGGAACCTTGCTCCATAAGCCAACAAAAAGAGAGGGCTGTGTGTAATTTTTGATTTTGCAACCAATTATTTCTAGAGTTAAGGAAGTTAAGAGCATTCAGACAAGCTGATATAGTGTTGGTTTTATACATATATATTTAGTCTTTTGAATTTTACTGCTTTCTCACTCTTTCTCTTGTACTGTAGCTGCCCATTTCCCTTTGATCTATATCTTACATTTACTATCCACGAAGGACTGCTACTCCATATCCACCATTTTCAGTACTTTAGAAAGATTACTTACCACAAAAGTACCATCTTGCTAAAGAGTGCTTTGATTAATTACATTGAGAGCCTTAAAAAGGCTTTTATGCCTCTCATCATACGATTCCAGGAAATGTCCTTTTTCAGAATGGTCAATGGTAGCTGGTACTATTTCTGTGCAACACGACATTTCTCAGCTGACCGACAAAGATGCTGAGGCTCATTTGTAGGAAGGTTCTTTCTAAAACATTTACACTAGTCAAAGGCTTAAATATCAGGCAGAACAATTATATTCTTACTGACAAAAGAGCATTCAGTAGATTTTTTTCATATATGTAGCAAATTATTTTTAAAAGAGAGTAAATACTGTGTCAGAAACACTGACGGCTCAATTCAAAGTCATGTTTAAAATACTGCAAGTACTGTGCAAACAGTCACAGTTTGACCAAGACTTCACTATGCATGTTTGTGAGGCATCAGTCATAGTATATCTCTGGAATAAAAAAATAGAAACTTCCATGCAGTTTTAGGCTCTGATCCTGCACTGGGATTCACCAGCACCCTGATTCCAGTTGGACTATGCATGGAGACCTGCACTGGGATCCACCAGCCCAAGCCTCCATGCAGAGTGCAGTTGGAATCAGAGAATTTCTACCCAAGGACAGAGCTTAAAACTATATGAAAGGCTGCATTCTAAAAGGAAAGAAGATTCAGATTATGGCATCTTGGTGTTTTCATGAACAGGAAGAGCAAAGAACGAAGACAGAGAAAAATAACCCAAACTCAACCCGTTCAACTACTACAATCCCCCACACGCTGTAGTGCAGTTTATATCAGCCATTACTAGCAAGGATAAAAATCATGCTTGTGTTTCAGTTTCCATATTATGAGTGAAATTCTGACAATGTTGAAGTGAATGGGGGTTTTACCACTGACTTTGATGGAGCCAGGATTTCATCCACAGTCTGAGTAGTTATGTTGTTTTAATGGAACTACCTTCAGGGTGTAAAAGTTAAACACGTATATGTTTTTGCAAGGTCCGGGACTTATTTGTCATAGGATGTTCAAGAAATCTGTAATTGATGATGCATTTGTGATGTGTGAACAAAATGGTGGAAATATTGAGTGGCAACAGCTAGTTTTTCTCCGTTGAATAGCCAACACTTTGCTGAATGAAACCTAGAATTTTTACCTCCAGCTGACAAAAATGAAGATATTAAATTCAACATTCTGCCTCAGAATGCAGAAGAGAAGACTTACAATAATCCCTTTGTTTCATATGTTTTATAATCTTATAACAAGTATAAACCAAACCCAAACTGGAGTTTCCTGACAGAGATGCAGCACAAAACATTTCTAGAACTGCCATGTTCCTTCTGAGGTTGCTTCTTTAATAACAGAGAGGCTGCTTGCTACCAGTGATATTCCTGATTTTTGTATTCATGGCCCTATCTTTGGATGTGAAAGCACAGTTAACTTGAGTTTCAAAGTGATGATGTGTGTTCCATTTAAAGAACCAATGATTATTTCTATTTTACTTAGAAATTGACTCTTGATTGACTGAGCCTCTTTGCATCATAAAATCTCTCACTTGAATCATGATCATATAGATTCTGAAGTGGAATTTTTATTCTTGGTCTAGGGTAGAAAATATACTGAAAAGGGGCTCATGTCACATTGAAACAAACTATATTCCTTTATCATTTGAATGTCCAATCAAGCTAAGCACTGGTTCAGAAAGAGTCTATTAAACGCTTTCAAAAATGTGACAAAATCCAAATTTCACTACAAAGTGACTTGCTAATCAGCAAAAACGGAAAAATGAGAAGGACAGCAGCAGGATGCTAGGCCAGTTGAATAGAACAGAAGTCAGTGTTGGAATCATGATGAGATAAGATGGAACTTAACCATTGTGGGGACAAGGGCAGAGATAAGGTCATGAAGGGTGACAGAAGGTAACCAAAGTGTGGTAAGTAGAGGAAAGTATTCTGGAATTGGGGAAGGATTTCCAGGAATGAGTCAGGGTAGTGAACAAGACACAGAAGAGAGTATCCTAGAACAGTAAGAGCGAGAGTTGGCTAATGAATGAGAAGGAAGTCTGGCTTCCCCACAATTGACTAAACCCTTTCCAATGCTGTTCACATTCTTCCAAATCTCTAAAATGTTGCAGATGGATTGAATTTCTGCTGTATTTTTTCCATTTCCAGTGAGAAATATATAGGGCTCGATTTCAGTATAGATTCACCTAAGCACATTGTCTAACACTGTAAAAGGATGGGGTATGTTTCATGAAATTTATGAAAATAGTAAGAGTGGTCATTTCGTTTAATGCTACCAGCACTGTGGAAAGGTTATCGTAATACATGACACGGTCTTCAAAAAATAATTAGAGGATGCATTATAATGTCACCAGGTAACAATTCTAATCAAGTTTTCTAATAAAGCTATGACAGAAGCTTTATTATATTGCATTAGTTTTAAATGAACTTATTGATTACAATTACTATAGTCATGTAAATGAGAGCTCAAGTCATCTCAACAACAAAATGGGCATAAAAATGTGAATTTATTCTATACAACCGTGACACAACTTTGATAATTTCCGTTCCTGTCTTCAAGATGCCTCTTCACTGATTTTTCTAAAAGTTGATTCATCGTTACCTTTTTTCACTGGGAAAAACAAGTACCTTATGAAAATGTGGCATGTAGTATCTCTGATCTTAATTTCACTATTGTCGTATGATACAGTATTCAATAACAAATCATGGGAGGATGGCAGGTGAAAGCTACTACTACTGAGGTATACAATTTCACTTTAATAATATGCATTCTATAAGGGACTTATGTGAAGAGATTTGCCTGGCAATTGCAATATTTGTACCTAATTCTATTACGGTTTAGACCCTAGAAATGATCATCCATAACATTTTCTCACTTTTAAAAAAATGAAACTCCATATGTTCATATAAGAAAATGTTGCATAACAGTTATACCAATGATCTCCTCAACACATTTAATACTGTCAGATATACTCTGGTATTCAGTGATCATGCAATGCTTATGGGGATTGCAAACATACAATCTCCTTTATTCTAATCGGGTTCCAAATGGCTGTGAATAAGAACAAGCACTTCAAAGCACCTCACCCAGATTCTTTGTCTTTTGAAAGCACAGTCTCCAATGCCACATATGCCAAGAAAATGATGTCTTTTAGGGGATGTCTTCACTGCAATCAGGAAGCGTGATTGCAGCTTGCATGGGTATATCCAGTCTAGCTTTGATCAAGTAACCATCACAGTGTAGCTGCAGAAGCAGATGTGGGAATATGAGCTAGACTCCTGAATACAACCTGCCCAGGATCTTTGCTCATACTCAAGTGGCTATCTTATGCCAGCATTCCTCAAAGTTTTTCCTCCGCGGTCCCTTTTCCCTGTCCCGCTTCTACTTGCGGCTCCCAGAGTATGTCTGCCGAAATGCTGCTGAATAGAAAGCTTCATATGTGCATCATATGTAATCAGTGCATCATATGTAATCAGTCATTACAAACACAGGCAAAAGCAGTTAGTGGAAGGACTGGCCTGAGTAGCTACAAGGCATCCTGTCAGACAAAGAAGTTGATTCTTGACCTCTTGTCCTGGATCTCACACATTCTTAGCCAGAAGTTTGAAAGTGCTGATCCCAATCTCCCCGCCCCTCCCCGTGACAAAAGAAAATGGACAATTTTGGGGCTAACAGAAAGACGTTAAAACTGTTTTTCCTACAAGTGGTGTTGTATTCATCAATGGAACAGTGAATAACTGATTTTTTTTTGGAGTGGTGGCTGAAGTAAAAAAACTAAAAAAAATGGCTTTGTTTCTAACCAACAGTGAATTTCAATATTTTCTTGCCAAAATAAAATAATAATAATTTGGGTCGAATAAAACATGTTAAATGCTGATTTGAGCTGGCATTTAGTTTCAAAAATGTTGTTTCCAGAATGACTGTTGAAATGGTTTACTTAAACCTCTGTAAAAACAAAATGTTTCAACTTTTCTGATGTTTATTTATTTATATATATATATATAATGACGGAGTCAGACCAGAAGGGTATAGGAGAGTGCTGGAAGGAAGGTATATCAGCCTCAGGATGTTCAGGTCCCTGTTCCCTGGATAGCCAAACAAAGGCTACTCCAGGCCAATCAGGAAGCTTCTAGAAAGGAGTAAAAATAGCTAGCCTGACTGGGACACCTGAAGCCAATCAGGGGCTGACTGAAACTTGTTTAAAAACCTCCCAGTTAGTCAGACGGGGGGAAGCCAAGGAGAAAGGAGCTGGAGGAGAGGAAGTTTTGCTGTGACCTGAGGTAAGGGAGAAGTGGGAGAGCTGTGGGGAAATGGCCCAGGGAAAAATAGCAACTCTATTAGTGAAAGGTTGGCTGCCAACAGCTGCTACCATTAAGGTCCCTGGGCCGGAACCCGGAGAAGAGGGTGGGCCCAGGTTCCCCCCAACCTGCTACTACTGATACACAGCCTGGAAGCGCAGGACCCACAGGGACAAGGCCAGAGCTTTGCCACAACTGGTGTTAGCCGTGGGATTGTGATTGTTCACAGCGCGGAGGAACAAAGAGGTGGTTTTTTTTAAAAAAAAAAAAAAGAAAAGAAGAAGGGGAAAAAAATAAAAGTGAACTGAGGTTTTTGGTTTTGGGTTTTTGTTCTCACCACAATGGAAGATGTAATTAAAGCACTGTTGCAAGCCATTGCAGCCCATCAGGAGGCCACCTGAGCCCATGCTATGGCACAACAGGAGTCCCTCCGGGTACAACAAGAAACTAATCAATTATTGATAGGGCAGGCCTCTCAGGATCGAGCCCTCTTGCGGGAAGTGGTAGATCAACTGAAAACCCTCACCATCAAAAAACAATGTTCTGAGGGGTCATGAGTATGGAGGGCGACTGGTTATCTGCCAAAGATGACAATCGATGACAACATAGAGGCGTATCTCCTCGCCTTTGAAAGGACTGCCTTGCGAGAGGCCTGGCCCTGGGATCAGTGGGCTAGCATCCTTGCTCCTTTCTTATGTGGAGAAGCACAAAAAGCTTATCATGACATGCCCGCTGAAGCTGCTATGGATTACCCTCAGCTGAAAGCAGAAATACTGGCACGATCAGGGGTAACAATGGCAGTATAGGCCCAGAGATACCATGAGTGGAGGTATAAGGAGCGTAAGCCTCCGAGGTCCCAATTATTCGACCTTATCCACCTCGCACGGAAGTGGTTACGACCCGAGGCTTGTAACCCAGAGGAAATATTGGAAACTTTGGTCATAGACCGCTATATGAGGGGATTGCCTCCAGATCTTCGTGCATGGGTAGGCCAGAATGACCCTGCCATCTATCATGAGGTGATTACATTGGTAGAGAGATGGATTGCAGCCCGAGAGTTGTCCCAACTACCCAGAGAAGACCCCTCCTGAAAGAAGTATTTGGGCCTGACCCCGGAAGGCCAGATAACCAAGCATCCAGGGAGCCCCAAATGGAAGAATGTAGTGTCCACAGAACAACTGGGAACCCAGAACGCGGGGAACCATGGGGTAAAGACCCCTAACCCAAGAGACAAAGGAGCATCTAGAGCCTCTTATAGATGTTATGCATGTGGAGAATGGGGACACCTAGCGGCACAATGTCCCAACATTGAGGAGCCCATGCAGTGTAACCTGGGGGATTGGACAGACCCATGCACCCTAATCAATCTAGTCGGTGTTGCTGTCACCCCACACCAATATACAAAACCAGTGAAACTGAATGGGGTAGAAACTATGGCGCTCATTGACTCAGGCAGTGCTGTCACCCTGATTTCAGGGAAACTAGTGAAACGCAGCCAGTTAATACAGGATAAGCGTATGGGAGTAACTTGTGTACATGGGACTGTTAGCTATTATCCTGTCATCCAAGTAAGGATTAAAATCCAGGGAACCATCACTGGGGTAAAAGCAGGGGTGGTCCCCAAACTCCCATATCCAGTGCTCATTGGAAGGGATTTCCCAGGATTTGGAAACTTGCTCCCACCAGAGGGGCAGGACAGAGGAGAAGACTCCGAAGTTAAGGAGTCATCCCTAACAGAAAGTCACCCCTCCTCCTTTGCTGAAATATCTCCCGAACTGTTCCCTGCACCTGGGAAAGGCAGAAAAACCAAGAAAGAAAGAAGGGCAGCGAAGGGTTTGGGTACTCGAATTCTGCTTCAAGGCCAGAACATGGTCCTGCTAGGCCGAAGTGCACAGGGAACTGAGGAAGAGATCCTCAGAGAGGAGGAGGAGGAAGCAGAATCCAGTCCCAACCCCAATGCCACTGAATTGACCAAGGAGCAGAGATCAGTTCCTCAGACTTCGGGTCGATAGGTCCTGGAAGAGAGACTTTTGGGCGAGACCAGGCAGAAGATCCCAGATATGATAATGTCAGAAGAGAGGTGGCTGAGATAGATGGGGAGCCTGTGGAGGGAAAGGTCCAGGGGCCAGCGCCCTATTTCATGATCAAGAAGAACCTCTTGTACAGGGTGGTTCAAATACAGGTAGAGGTGGTAAACCAGCTCCTGGTACCCCAAAAACATCAGAGGGCAATACTAAGTCTCGCCCACAGTCACCTCTTTGGGGGACACTTGGGGGTAGAAAAGACCCAAGCACGAATCTTGCGCAGATTTTTCTGGCCAGGAGTACATGAGGATGTCCGGCGGTACTTCGCCTCCTGCCCCGAGTGTCAGTTGCACAGCCCTCGCCCACATCTAAGGGCCCCGTTGATACCTCTAGCAATCATTGAGATCCCTTTTGAGCGGGTGGCCATGGACCTGGTGGGGACCTCTAGAGAAGACAACTCGAGGTCACCGATATGTGCTTGTCATCTTGGATTATGCAACCAGGTATCCAGAAGCCATTCCCCTACGAAATACAGCCTCCAAGTCCATAGCGAAGGCGTTGGTGGAAATTTTTGCCCAAGTCGGGCTACCGAAAGAGATTCTAATGGACCAAGGAATGCCTTTCATGTCAAAGCTGATGAAGGACCTCTGCTCTCTGCTCCATGTCCAGACTCTGTGAACCTCAGTTTACCACCCGCAGACCGACGGCCTGGTAGAAAGATTCAACCGAACCCTCAAGGCCATGATCAAAAAGGTGGTAAGTAGGGATGGAAGTAAGTGTAGATCATCAAGGGAACAAAGGCATAAAAACTAGCTATATCTGGAAAGAAAGGTCACATTTTTCTTGCAACTTGCAGAATGACAAAAACCACAACACTCCTGTCTGCTCTTCCTAAGTAGATATTTAGAAGCCTCTAACGATCCAAATGCTGCCCACTTCTCCCTGCCTCCCAGAAACAAACCTGAGTTAACAACAGATGAGCAAACTCCTTCAATTCCTATAAGCTTTTCCATTTCCCAAAGTTCATCAGCTGAACCAGCCAGCTCACATCTGATCATGGCTTGAAGCTGGGAGAAGCAGTTTACTCTACTGACTAGGTCTGAAGAAATACAGACATATAGTAGTTTGGGTATCATCTGCATCCTGAATGAATTGATGTAACTATTATTATATATTACAGTTAATGTGTGAACCACTGCCTCTTTTCTCCTCTCTCAAAAAAGGTTAAATTCCATTAATATCTTGGCATTAAAATATAGTTAATATTTTACACAAAAGGCAGTACTTGAAAGTTATGGTTCCCACAGCAACTACTGCTTAGCTACATTGCACATATATATTAAGAGCCTGATCCTGAAATGATCCTCGAGAGAGATCTCATTGATACGGTTGAGATTCTGAATGTAAAGGGTTTGTATTATGGAGCCCAAAGGGATTTCAGCCAACGTCATTTAGCAATTGCTACATAGGGAGCAGAATATGAGTTGCTGGAACAGTTAAGTATAAAAATTCAGGGGTTTTGTCTGTGCTAAATCTAAACCGAAAGCTTTATATTAATGGTACATTTTAGTACTTAATGAAACTTCAGTTCCATAAGTTACATACTAAGGTTTGAAAGTATACTGTACCTGAAGCAAATATAATTTAACCTCAGTAAAAACAGCATTGATCCATATTCTTGCAGTAAGAGATCTGAAAATTATCAAAACACCTGTCTATGCCAGCAGCTACAGAGAAATCTTCAAAAATCTATTTCATATTTTATATAAAAAGAACGAATTAATTTAAAATAAAACCAGGGCGAAAAGTTCAGAAAGGTGCTTATTCCACATCTGAGCCCCTAAAGAAGATAATCCATATTTTTCTCTGAAAGACGAGAAGATCATGAGGTTTAGCTATGGGATATATGATCTAATGACCTGAAACCACGAGAGATAAAATATGACCTCAGTAATAAGACAGATCATTTCCAGTAAAGCCAGTTCTCTTCTCGCAAAGCTGTAAAGCAGGGCTCGGCAACCTTGACACGCAGGACCGCAGGGTAAGCACTATTAGTGGGCCTCGCTGGTTTGTTTACTTACCAGTTCATTGACCGCGGCTCCCACTGGCCGCGGTTCGCCGTCCCAGTCTAATGGGGACTGTGGGAAGTGGCGCAGTACTGGCCGCCACTTCCCGGAGCTCCCATTGGACCAGGACAGCGAAACGCGGCAACTGGGAGCCGCGGTCAGTGAACCGGCAAGAAAACAAACCAGTGGGACACGCTAAAGGTGCTTACCCTGCGGTCCCACATGCCAAGCTTGCCAATCCCTGCTCTAAATTCTAATCTTATTCACCTGCATTATTGAATGGCTTTATGAATTGTCTTGCAATTTTAAAATACTATAACATATACATAAATTATTCCAGCAAATTTAGTAATAAGGATAACATACAGTAGTGCTATCAATTTTTATGCTGAATTTCTCATTGGTTTCAATTGGGAGTTCTAGTCAAAACAACAAACTGATGGCATGCTATAGTCCTACATTTTTTAAAATCTACAAGCAAGTGTTGTGATATAAGGAGCTGAATTAAAAATCCAGACAGACTTGGAACACTCCTTCCTATTTGGCTTTATTTTCAAACTTGGGCTATTTGACTGGGCATCTAAGGCCAGATTTTTAAAAGGTATTTAGGTGCCTAAAGAAGTATATAGGAGATCTTGAAAATCCAGCTCCATGCCTAAATGCCTAACTTCAGTGTCCAGATGCTTTCGAAAATATCACTAGATACCCCAAAATCTGAACCCTAAATACCTGCTTTAGGAACCTACCCTGGTGACTGAAATTCAGATTTAGGTGCCTATTTAGGCAACTAATTTTAGTTTTTCAAACTGAAAATTGGGAGCATATATGGATTCACAATGGATCACTGGCACTCAAATAGGCAATAATAATAATCCTTGTTTGTGACAGTTTAGGGCGCACTTTGGGTGTGAAAATCCTGAGCAGACCATGATCCCCCAAATCATATATAAACAAACAAGTGATAATCCTTACTAGAAAAAAAGGAGGAAAGCTCTCAGTGATCCTGGACAAAAGGCTTTGAATGTATTTGGTCAGCATTAAGGGGCATTGTTTGATAATGATATCATTCAGATAAGATCTTTTTATGATTCATTGCAGAAGGGACGCCTTGTTTGGGTTCCTCACAATCAAAGAACTCAATGCTTTGTTGCTAGATGGAGGCAAATACAGTAAACAGCTTCCTGACACTAAGAAAAGCTTTAAATAAAATCATGTATGAATATCCTATAATATTGAAACATATTGCCAAAAATAATTACATGAATTTAGTTTGATGTATTCTGCTGCCACTCTTCCTAAAGATGGGAAGAATAACTCCAGAAAATTAATTATTTAGAACAGACAAAGATATTATGTGTTCGATGAATATTTCAGGTAAATCCCCAGAAATTCATAACAGCAAAGACAGTTACAGATTCTTAAATAAGTTAAAGCATCTCTAATTGCCTTTTTTTCAATAAAGGTCATATTCAAACGACTACAAAGTTTCTAAGACACGTTATGCCCTATATCAGAACTGAGCCAAAAACTTACGGGCCTCTGTAGAAGCCCAGGCACAAACTGTACTGAAGTATGATAACCATTGAACCAATTCATTGCATTAGCATATTTAGCTCAGACAACCAAACCCTTTACAGTGGAAAAGATCAATGCTTTGGGGAGAGCAATAAGTATTTAATGAGTTCAAGGGAAAAAAATTGAGGGCAGCATCAGTTTTCGCTTTCCCTTTAATCTTGAGAATGATCAGGGGCCTGATTGGTTTGCCCTGATACAAGCAAAATTCCGAAATTAATGAGAGTTTTGCATTATTAAGGAGAACCAAGCTGTGACTATGTAGTGAAGATTTATTCTTTGGTTTGCAAGCAGTGCTGTTACAGAGACAACCAGGGGCTCAGAGGAGAAATTATAGATAGATCATGTGGCTCAGTGGCTGCCAAATTGGTGTGAACACTGATTTTCTGCTTTGAAAAAAACTTTTTGTTTACATTTTTAGAGTATTATAAAATTTAATATAAAGTTTTTAAAAAAGAAAACCAGAATGATATATTCTGATCAACCTGAAATGCACATTTTGTCAGAATTTCAGTTCATGAGACATTTCAATTTTATATATATACACCAATTAAATCATTCTATTCCAGAATGAAGAAATTTCAGAATTGCAAAGCTCTCCCCAAAATGAAAAATCCAGTTTCTACACTATTCTGATAAGCATCTTTATAAGCACACTTTATGCTGTGCCCACAAAGGGGAGGTGGGGACTGAGTGGACTGAAACACTAATTATACTAGTATTGTGTATCTAGACAAGCCCTAAGTAAACCACAAAATTCTGATATCTTTGCTAATTTCAAAGAATTTGGACATCTTACTATGGCTGATATGATGGATGGATGCATATCACATTAAAGAGGTTTTCTATATGTAACCCTTCTGCCCATCAGAGTTGGCAGCAACAAGGGCCAGGTTCAGTATCCAGGGGTTCCATTCCAATAGCACAATACAAAAACCGGCTCGAGCCCCCACCCAGTGACTTGGGACAACCATATACCACCCCTCTGAGTGTCTGTAAGAGACAATACTTCCCCTCTCGCAAGCACAGAGTCTGAGTGTACCAAAGCCTTTTAATAACAGGGAGAAACAATGTGGCATTATATTGGGGAAACACCACAAACAAGGTTAATAAACCAAACCATGAACCAGAAGCCCCCCTCCCAGCAAACAAGCCGTGGCCTTCCCTTTGGCTCTTGAGTTCCACAACCCCAAAAAGTCACTCAATAGTCCCAGAAGTCCAGCAGCCCAAGAGTCTCTGTTCTGGGTCAGTGCAGAGTTCAAAAGTCAATTGGCAGAGTCTTACCTCCCAGCCTGGGTGGAAATGGAGGGTAGGGCACGGGGCACCTTACGTGGTCCGAGGCCGACTGTGCCGCCTCTCTGTGGGGTTCCGCTGCAGCCCTCACCACAATCCGCTCTGCTCTGCTCGCCGACACTTGAACTGCTCTGCAGCGCCAGTCACTCCGCTAGCCGTCCTGCTAGCTGACACATGGACAGCTCTGCAGTGCCAGTCACTCCGTCAGCAGCACAAACGGCTCCGCTAGTCGACACATGGACTGCTCTGCTGTGCCAGCCACTCTGCCAGCCACATGAACTGCACCCAGGAACCGCTCAGCCAAGTCCGCTGCTTTGCTCTGCTAGCTACACAAATTGCTTGGTGCCACCAACATGCCTTTAGGCCTGCCCCCACTTAACCCAGTGCTCAGTGATTTCAGCTCTTAGTGAGGGGGGTCAGCACCTTAGCACACATACTCCAGCAGATCCAAAGCGAATTCAGCTTAGCAGGCTAAACCTAGACTCCTAAGGGAATCAAAATTAGCTCTAACATTCCACAGTAGAGAGAGAAACAGTGCAATAGACCTAGGAGACCTTTAAACAAGTTCTTCACCAAAAGGTATAGAGACCTGCCCATAGCAGAGTATTCTGAAGCGCGTGGCCCTTGACCAGTGAGTGCTACACAGATGATGGCGAGTCCCTCCATCATAACAAGGGCCAAGTACATGTCCATAGTCCTTCATTCACACGATCAGGGTAACATCACTTTATCATTCCTGCCCCAGTAACATAGAAACTGGGGCTCCCACATCAGCCGAAGTGGCCATGTGGGCTGCTGTGAGCTCAGGCTAGGCGCAGTGGGTGTGCCTATGCAAATCGATCAGCCCCAAAGTTATTTTCCACCACTCACTGCAATTCCCATAATTTACCACCAGATGTCAGAATAGATCTCATTCCTGACACTGCTTACATATAAATGTAAATATCATGCAAGACTGGGTATTGAAGATACCTATGGCAAAATTACAATAAGGCCTGAATGACTTAGGAGCCTAAATCCCATTTTCAAAATTGATTTAAGCATTTAGGAGCCTAAATCCTATGGACTTGAAATGACACTTCCGCTGCTAACTGCCTAAGGGTATGTCTATCTGGCAAAGAAAAACCTGTGGCATTAAGTCTCTGAGCCCAGGTCAATTGATTTGGGCTCATGGGACTTGGCTGCAGGGCTAAAAGCAGCAGGGCAGATGTTCCCGCTTGGGCTGGAGCTCAGGTTCCAGGGGTGGGCAAACTTTTTGGTCCGAGGGCCACATCAGTGTTGTGAAACTGTATGGAGGGTTGGGTAGGGAAGGCTGTGACTCCCCAAACAACCTGGCCCTCGCTCCCTCCCAGTTCCCGCCCCCAATTTCCCCCTCAGAACTCCCAACCAATCCAACCCCCTTGCTCCCTGTCCCCTGACCAACCTCTCCCAGGACTCCCTGCCCCTAAATGTCCCCCTGGGACTCCACCTCTTATTGAAACCCCCAATCCCTGTCCCCTGACTGCCCCAGCCCCTATCTACACCCCTGCCACCTGACAGGACCCCTGGGACTCCCATGCGTATCCAACCCCCCATCCCTGTTTTCTGATTGCCCCCCCAGGACTCCCTGCCCCTTGTCCAAACCTTCCCCTCCCCACACCTTTACCCTGATGCTCAGAGTGGCAGGACTGGCAGCCGCGCCCCCCAGCTGCAGCTAGCCACGCTGCCATACTTCCCAGAGCACTGGTGGCACGGCAAGCTGACGTTGCAGGGGAGGAGGTACAGCAGGGGAGGGGCCGGGGGCTAGCTGGGAGCTCAGGGGCCAGGCAGAATGGTCCCATGGGCCAGATGTGGTTTGTGGGCTGTAGCTTGATCACTTCTGTTTTAGCCAGAATATATTGTGAAAGAAAGTCATTAGACACTACAGGGCTTGTGAAAGAAGGTCAAGAGTCCATCAGAAATTACTGACAATGACATCCATAAAGTTATTCTACATTTCTCATTGTCAGAGCCTGTTTTTAGTTGCCAAACTTAAACCATTAGAGCTGAAATGTTCCTTGCCAAGTATCTGTCCCAAGTTGAGGGTTATTAATTGTTAGGATTATTTTAAAAGTGTTAAGCTAAAATGATTCATCTGTTTCTCAGAATGAGAACAAGGAAAAAATATTTTGCCCACATTAAAAATAATATTTCATTGAGAAGCATAAGCTAAAGCCCAAGGAGAAGATATAAACTGGGTCATTGTAGTGTTAACAGAGCCATCTTATGGGTACAAAAGGTGACGTATTACTCGATATTCCTTTGGAGGGTGACTGGGGACTAAACCCCCAGGAGAAACTCCCTAGGTTCCCTATAAGCAATTGAATTTTTTTGTGTGGATCTTACATGGGTCCTACTCCCCATAAAGGGGAACTGAAATCCCACAGTTAATTCCCCCTCCCAATACACACACACACACAAATATGCCACATACACTTTATTAAGATAATACCAAGGAAACCCTGAACACCTTAAGCCTAACTGGAAATGGTGCCCAGGCCCATTTGACCACCCCAGCTTACCCCCCTAACCTGCCTGTGTTCTGCACCTCATGACCTGCTTCAGCTGAGCCAAACCTGTGGTCGGCACTCCACCCACACTCAGTCCTGTTTTCCCCTTGCGATCATCCCCTACTGCTCCCAGAGCATATCTCGTATACATACTTGAGTCTACAGGGCCTGTGAAACCAACCACTGCTATTAAATGCTCAGCATATATTATTATGTGACTCATGCCCCTCCTGAGCTTGCAGTGGAAGGAACAGGCTACTATCTGTGCACACTCCTGGTCCCTGTGGAGTCATCCATTCTAACCACTGTATGTGATGCGGTATGACCCACCAGATCTCAGTCTGCGTTACTGCCCTTAATCAAAACTGCTCATCATAAATAAACCAAGACATGCCCCCCTAAATGTATGGTATGCCCGCCTGATTATATCCATATACTTAAATAAGGCTATACTCCCCTCTCTGAATTTTATTCTTTGTTATACAGAGCAGGTGAACTCCCACTGGATCACCTATCCCAGTGTAACTATACTCAGGACTGATTGATGGGCTCTCCTCAGTGTGTACCCCCACAACTCCATCCAGAAGTTTAACTCTATTCCAGAAGTTAGCTGTCAATGACCAGTCGACATGTGCCCAGGGGTTTCAACCTCACCACTGCACGGGGGGATCTAGCCCACCCGCTTGTCTCCTGACTCCCAAACTTGTGCCCATGCTGGACCTCTTCTGGAACCCAGGCCAGACCCATCATGCACAGATGCTTGAAGCTGTCACAGCAACCACAGATTAACTTGCCGTAGCTGCGCAACACCATTAGTATACCCAGCAGGGGTGCACCATCCAGATGGATCTGACATGGATCCCAGAACTTCCATTCCTGGTCTTGGCTTATTTGTTACCCTGCAAGTCTCATTCTCATCCCCTTCAAGTACCCTCTGAGATGGACAATTTGAGACAGGATCCTACACCTCCCTGAGGCCTGTGCAACCACCACACATTGTCAAATTGCAAGGCAAGATATCACTGTGCCACCTGTTCCCCCAACCTCTGTCTTTTGCAAAGCACACTGACACCTGTCTCCTGGGTTCGGTGTAGAAGAACATCCTGGCTCTGGGTGGCCCAGTACAATCTGGAAGCCCCATAGTGCTGTGGAAACAGCCTCAGAAAAAATCTCATTGACCACTTGCTGCAGCTGGCTGCTGACTAACCCACCAGCAAACACAGCCTGCTCACCTGCATGTCTGGCTGCTTCCCCTGGAGCATCCTCCTCCCCCAGGACCTGAGGCTACGCTTGGTGATCTAACACACCCACTATGGGATTCCCCAACCCCTATCCTGAACACCCCTTGGCCCTGGTGTGGTGAGACCACCCCTGGGCCACCATTTACGCCTTTACCTCCACTAGAACTGTCCTGTGCAGTGTTTGTCACCCCCGCTCCTAGCAAAGGCAAATTTTTCCCAGTGCTAATCTGGCCACAGCAGGAATGCAACCTGAATCTCCATGCCTCTGGTAAAAGCAGGGCTGGGCCTTGAAAGGGGTTTCCAATGACAGAGCTTGCACCTTCAGAATCTTCTGCCCTTACATTCCAAGGGGGTAGGTCAGTGCTGCAAAGCTGACCAACACCCACCTTTTTGCGGTAGTTTCTGACCTTGTTTCCCCTCCTCCCTCCAACCATCAAACACTACTATCTTCCTCTGGCAAGTCTGGACAACCTCCTCCCGCTTTCAGTGCAGGGCTGTCATTTTCCTACAAAAAGATAGTTAAGTCAAGAAATTCCTGGCCAGTTCTAGTCTCAGGTAAAATGGAGGCAACCCATACCACTAGCCAAACCTTGGCCAGTATATCTTAATGTTTTGTAATTTTTCGCATATATTGTGGAAAGGAGCATATAATCATAGTTAGTCAGTAGGTGGTGTGAGAGAGCTAGTTAATAAGGAAGTAAAGTATTTGTACAGTTCTATGATTGCACAAATAATCTCTTTTTTTACTACAATTGCTAGCGTAGAATGTCTTGTTCTTCATAATTCACTTACTAATCTAGGTTTTACTTTGCTTTCAAGACTTATTGAGGTTAAGTTGAAGCTCCTTTTGAACTTCTATCTTTCTTTCTGGGATGAAAAATATATTCCCATGAGGTGAAACTGGTATTTTCCACATTTTTATTGTAATATTTCTGCAGCATGACCTTGTAAAATTTGAAATATTTTGCCTTTCACTTAGTGAATGTGACATAAATTCTTATCCTCGTTCTTTGTATATACTCCAGAACTTGGATTGCTTTTAGAGAATCAAAAGTTAAATAAAAACCTGAAAGAACCAAAAAACAAACAAACAAAAAAACCTACTTTTTTATGCCTGATGATGACAGTGCTTCAGATCCTTTTCATATAAACCAGTCACTTCCATCCCAAGAACAGATATGTAAATCAAACTTAATATTTAAAAAAATATATAGATACTGTATACTATTTTTAATTGAGTGGCTTGTATTTGTATCTTCTTTTTTTTTTTGGAAATTCTTTCCCTGACTGAAAAGTTAATCAGACGTAATATAAATCTAGTGCTGTCACTAAATCAAAAATTATAAGTTGCTTTTAAAAAAGAAAAGCAAGGTTTTAAAGACACAGGTACAGGGTTTCTAAATAATAAGTAACATAAATCTAGTTTATTACTATGCTCACCTGTAGCGACTACCATTTTATAGGACTATATCAAAGAAAGAAAAGTAAGACCGTATGATATAGATAGCAAGATAGTAGTAATCCATATATTTTTTGGTTTTAATTCTGAGGGGACAATTAAATTAATGGGGGTAAATCTCAAAATGTTTGGATGAATGCTCAAAAATTCACAGGTTTATCTAAATATTTCTCTTTGATATAGAAATTAGTCTGAAATCTCATAAAATCTGGCTTCATTACAAGATTTCCAGGATATTCTGGTTTTGGCTAGGCAATAAATACTCTGCAAAGAAGGCAGAAAATAAAAATAGGTCTTTCCTCTTTCGGCCAATCATCATGGAGCCAGATTGCCAGCTGTTGTAGCTTGATGTAACTCTGCTGACTTAAGCAATTTCAATAGAGCTATGCCAAGTGATACCAAATGAATATTTGGCCCAGGAAGATCAGGATGTGCATGTAGATATTTTTTTTTTTTTTTTTGAAAAGTTAAGACTTTTTCAAGTTCCCTAAAAGTTTTGGTTCTGGACTGGAGTTTGGTGATGGACCACATTAAGTCTTAACCAATGTAATTAACCATCCCTAATGTATATCTGTCTCATAATAATGAGCATTGCAAATGTCATAGCTTCTATTGCATTTGGAACTGTAGGTTGATATGGGTAATGACTACTGTAAAGAGTTTCACCCTTAGGAATAAGACTCAGTACATTGACAAAGGAAAAGACTTTTCAATTGGCACGCTACATCTGTTAGCATCCCGATATATGAAACCTGGCACTGGCACTATTACTACAATGAGGATAGGCACTGATGCAAAGATCCAAAACAAATGGAAAATGCTGCAAAGAAGAATGAGAGGATGAAATGGAAGTAAAGGATGCTTTCATAAAAAAATCATAAAGGTAAAAAGATGTAGATGTCAAATTAAAATAATGTGGCTTTTCGGAAATTATTCTATTTAATGATGTGTATTTATCCTGTTTGATTTATTTATAGCTCTTTAATTCTTTCCATCTCCTAATAACCAGCTTGTTAATATGCAGGTATATAAGCTACAGTACTTTGATTGATTAGCCAATTACCACAAAGAATACTCATTTATTCCATATCCTCTGAAGATGTATGGAGGTCATTTTAATGTTCAGCAAACACCTTTAAGCAAGCCCAAGAGACAGTTAAGTCAGAAGTTATTCAAACATTTAGATCCCATGGCCACATACAGTATTTATATTTTGCCATTAAATACTGTATGTTAATATTGTTGAGCCTCATTCTAATGCAATGCATAAATGCTATATACTAACATATGGTTTCCACATATGGGCATGCTGCAATTAGTGTTGGAAACACTATTTATCTATTCTATCTAAATTAACTCTGTCATCTGTATCAATGATCCATGCATAACAGTTTTTGTGCTTAAGTATTGTTCATGCATACTGATGTTTATCCCTAATATACAAATCAACACTTGACTGCATAAGCAATATTTACTGTTAAGAATATTTTGCAATGCAATTTTACTTGTGTCATATATTTGTTACTTGGCTTTATATGTGGATAATTGCAGTCACTGACAACAATCAAATTAGTGTCTAGTCTTTGTGTCTGTCCTAATGTAATGGGTTTAGTATATTCAAGACCTTTAGATAAAATTGGCCTGGCTTATACTTATTTCAGCAAAATCCTGAAGCCCTTGCTCAGATTTTATTCAATACTTACTTAAGCTTCCAGATAAACCAACATACATTTTAGTAAAATCTCAGTAGAAACTAGAGCTAAGCCTATACCACAAACAATATCCATGAACAATAACCAGAACTGCTAACCCTAACCATAGACAAACATTTAAGAAGTAGACATACAAAGGAAAGGGTGGATGTTGGTGATGTTAAAGAAAAAGAAATAAGAAGCCTTAGCTAAAGACTGGATAAAGTGGAGGAGAAAGATTAGTTCAAACTACAGCAGACATAGCCAGTTTAGGAGATGGGAAGGATATTGGAAATATCACCAAATGAAGCAGAACAGAGAAAGAGAAGGCCAGTGTTGAGTGCTGACTTGTCCTCAGAACATGGAGGACCCAGTGCCACACCCAGAGTCTCTTTCCAGGGCCAGTTTTATTTCCCAAACTTAAGCAAACAAACACAAGAACTGTTCCTCAGACCACCTAGACGACAGCTCTCTGGGGATTTTCTCTTTGGCTTTCTCAGTCCTTTCTGTTTCAAGGCCTGCTGCAGGATTCTTCCTCTCATCTTGAACTGAGCACGCCTCTCAGGGTTTTCTTCCTGAAGGCCTCTCCCTCAGTAGGTTCCCACTTCTTTAAACATTCACTTCCAGGGGACTCCCTGCCACTTTTGCTTCCCCCTTCCTTACTGACAGCCTGACATTTTTTGCCCAAGGTGCTGCCACACTCTCTTAACTGGCCAAATCAGGATCATCTCTTCTACCACCAGGGCAGCTAGACCTGCTTCCAATACTCTGTGACAGTCATAAGGGAAGATTAGTTTAGCTCTGGGAAGAAGGCATTTAAAATAGCAATGGGACACACAGGAGATGCCCAAGAATGATTTGGGCATTGAGATTGAACAGTGGGAAAGAGGACAGGAATACACAGGAAGAGCTGAGAATCATCTGTAAAGAAACACTGGGCTGTAAAATTTTAAGACTGAATCAGTGAGGAGTGATGTAGCAATTATACGGAATTGCAATGATAAAGTACAGCATACTTCACCCAATTACCCAAGGCCGCCTCATCTTGGAATGAGAATATCCAGAGTATACTCCTGTCGTGTCTCCCAGTAGCGAGCTCTCGTATTGGAAGCAAAAACTGAACTATCTGGGTATCAAAACTGGCAGCACTGAGAGTTTTAGCAGCCATATTGAAGAAGTTCTACTTGCCATTTTATACTAATTCAAGCAATTTTTTCTCATGACTGTAGGAAACCACCACTTAGTCTGTACTATAAACCATCTAAGATAATTCAGCAAATAAAATTGTTGAACTCATAGCTCAGAATATTCCAAAAGATGGACTCAGATTTTGTATTTGTACGTTGTATTTCTGTGCAAGATTTTTTGTATATTTTCAAGTCTCTCCCATTCATAAACTAATACATAACAGCCAAAAATCAAACCTGCAAATGTTTCTTTTAGTTCCTTTCGTTTTACACAAACCTCCTTGAGATTTTAGGTAGCACATTTAACAATAATTCTCAGACATTTTTCAACTCACACTGAGCGCTACATTAACCAGTTTAATGAAATAGATTAGATGAGATTCCATAACCTAAACTGCTCCATGTATAATTAACATATCAATTGGTTTGTATAATACAATGGTATTATACTGCTTGATGCATCTGAATAAGTGGGTTTTTTACCCAGGAAAGCTTATGCCCAAATAAATCTGTTCATCTTTAAGGTGCCACTGGATTCCTTGTTGTTTTTATAGACTAACACAGCTACCCCTTGATACTTGGTATTATACTCTTGTTAATCAAATATATGGTCGTCTGCAAGATAAGAATACTGATTTGTAATGGACCAATTTATATGTGATATCCTCTATCTAGTGAATTTGCATTAACTACTGTACAGAACAATGAATGAAGGTGAGTATAATTGAATAGAATTTGCTTTAAATAGTCACTTGCTCAGCACTATCAAAAGTTTTGAAAGTGGACTGAAGACAGTGCTCAGTAAAGTGCCATGTTCAGAATACAAGATATATATTTTACAGTGGACAGGTTTGAAGTGAGTTTAGGGGTAGTATATGCTTTTTCATCACAAACAGTTTCATTGAGTTTGCTTTAGGTTGTCCAACAGCATTTTTTTAATTTATATCATTGCATACCTATGCCAGGCTTCAAGTGAATTACAAACTTTGATATGAAATAATTTTAATAAAGTAAAGCAATGAAAAAATCACAAGCCTACACCCAGTTTGTGCAAGAGGCACATACATACACCACTTCAAACAGCAAGTTTTGTCAACTGCAATAGCTCATCTGCTGCCTCTGTGCTGCTTGACAAATAAATGAATTGTGTACAACAGTATAATAAATAAAACTCCAGCGCTGGTGAGCTGTTTTGACAACTTCTGGCAGCAGAGAGTTGCCAGTGGTATAAGATTTGTGTGTCTCTGCAGAGGATTGTGATTGGTTTGTTCTTTTAGATAGATTTCTAGTTCCACCATAACCACAACTTTCAACAGCAGAATCAGAACCATCACTCCAAGGTTTCCCTTACCCAGAGCTGGAGCAAGGCACAGGCCTACCATGGGCCTGGGCCTAAGGCCCAAGATTCTCATGCCATGTCATTATGTCACAATCTCAGGTTTTTAAATATAAGTCCTTAAGATTGCAAAGAACATTTTGAAACTGTGTGTGATCTCGATGTGTGTAGACTGCCAGAAACAACAGCTTGATGAGTAGCTTCATTCCTCTCAATGGGATGCTAACATGAAGACTTACTGCTTTGGGGGACTGATTAACACCATATGGAGGAGGACTTTGTGCGTGACAGGAGAAAAAGAGTGCAGCAACCACCCACCACCTGACTGCTGTGGTAAGTATTAAGATAGCTCTGCTGCCACCCATGCCTTCACAGTGGCCAGAGGAATCCCTGGTGCTGCCCCTGCTGCTCCAAAGGAAAGTGAGGCGTCCTCTGAAACTGTTGCATTTGCCTCTTTGGATGAGAACAGAGGGTCTGCCTGCAACCACTGTGTTCTGATGTTCCTGTGTGGCCCCTATTGGGCCCAGGGAGGAGGAAGGATAGCTCAGTGGTTGGAGCATTGTCCTGCTAAATCCAGGGTTGTGAGCTCAATCCTTGAGGGGGCCATTTACAGATTTAGGACAAAAATCTGCTAGGGATTGGTTCTGCTTTCAGCAGGGAGTTAGACTAGATGATCTCCTGAAGTCCCTTCCAACCCTGATATTCTATGATTGTACAAGCCTTACCTTTGTCTCCTACAATTCCCATGTGTGGGTGAAGTCATGTTTAACACACTGTATCCTGTAATCCAATGTTAAAGTACATTATTCTGCCCATAATATGAAATAAAGCACTCAACACCTCACTGACTGGCAGAACTCATACCATTTAACAATTCATATGCATTCTATGCTGAGCTCTCACTTGGAACAAGCTAGAGAAATTTCTCCTCTCTCTGCCCTAGAACTGATTTTAATAAAAGTAGAAAAAAAGCATACTGCGGTATCCATACTGCTCTGGCAAAATACTACATTAGGCCTCCTGTGCTGCTCTCAGTTTTAATGTTGATTAAGCTACTACACCTAAATTTATGAATCTGTATATAACTATATAGGCACTTAAAGCAGAGAATTACCCAGGGCATGAGGGAAATTTAACACAATAAATCAAAATAGTTCAATTAAATATTGGTCCCCATAACTTTCATTTTCAGTTGTTTTTAGTATGTCTGGTCTCATGTTATGATTTAGGATCACATGCTTCCCTCACATGTGTGTTACTGAGGATACCAGAATATAGCAGATGAGGGGCTAACCTCATGGTGTGAGGAAAATATCAGCACCACATCACATTCACATAAGCTTCCAAATATGATTGAAACTCCTTTGTATGGTGGATGCTCTAGATCCCTGAAGAATGAAAGTTGACAACAAGAAGTGGACAATCTCATATCAGACTCCCCTCACATACCACAGATTGTTGATTGAAATTGTTCCAAAACCAGTTGTTGCTTGAATCCACCACTAACCCATCTATACAATGAACTCCTCAGGAGTAGCATTGTCCTTGGATCAGCTGTGCTATCTTGGGTTAGGAGGAGCCCATGGACCAGTGTGGATGCTCCTGTCATCTGTGGATATTCCATGATCTGCACTGATCTTAATGCGCCCTCAAATATAGGGAGCTGACCTGTTCTTTGGAAAAAGGAGAAACCTTCTCCCATGCATAAAACTTCTCATAGGAAATTCAGCAAGTGAAAGCATGCCAGATATCCTGCCTCACACACTTTTTCTGTTTACATGAATGCTATAAATTATTAGTTAAATCTGTGATGAAGACTCAAGTGTGCAGTATGGATACCCCAGGACCAGACTGTGCTATTACCCAGGGTACAATGTGGACTGATAAACAGCTGTGTTCTCTCAATTCTCCAACCTGGGATGGCTTTTTACATTGCTTTGCTGTGTACGCTACCTCTCCTGGTTTTCTAATCACTGCCTCCAGGTGATGGACCATAAGACTTTGGTGACATCTGTCTGTGGTGTCAGCTAGCCTTTCATCTCTGGCAAACCAGTTTGTATGTGCTCTCCAGATTTAGAATTTATCTTAGTAACATCATAAAGTAGAATCTTATAATTTCACAATGTTGCCATACATCTTTAACTAAGACAATAATGATCAGCAAATTATGGGTTTTCAAACTTTGTACAAAATATATAGTCCTATAAAAGAGGTGAACATAGTGATACAGACTGCCATGCAGACACAATCAAATGTGTTTTCCACTGGAAAGTAGTCTGTGGAGAACTCATGCAAGGACACTGTTTAATTCTATGCAGCATACAAGCAATTTCCAGTTGGTCTTCACAGGGGAATAAGGGAAAGGAAGAGGAACATAAATGAGTGTACATGTCCTAAACTCCATGCTGCTGGAGCAGTGACCCTTATCTGGTACACTTCTATCTCTATATTCAGCAGTAAACAGTCCCAGATCAGTTAAACAGGTCTTTCTTCAACTCTACTGGCTTGCAGTTCAGTTTCAAGCAAAGAACTCTTATCTGAGCTTTGTTCTCTCGCTAAGGATTATGGCCTATGTTTTTAGGGCCTGGCTTTCTTGGTCATTCTCATCGCAGAGTACCCATAAGACCTAAGTCAGTCCTTTCCCATTGACTTCAGTGAAAACTCCATGCACATCTGAGAGCAGAATTTGGCTTGTCCCATCACAATGGGAAGGATGCATGATAATGTCATCCTTTGGCAAACTGTTTCATTTTTGCCATCCTTTAATTATGCCATCCCCATAGAGTAGTCCTCATTTCAGACTTTGATGATAGTTTCCCTAAGGCTGAGGATCCATTTCTCACAAGTCACTGGCACTGGATGACTATGTCAATTTCACGTGCTTCAGTGATGTGCCTAACATCTGCTGTCACCTATTATATGAATCCCTCTCATCCACCTTCAGAGATAATTATGTTCCATTTGCTGAATATGAGAGTGGTGTGATTTCTCTCATTGAAACCAGTTAAACTATTGCTTCTTTGCCTTGTGGTTTCCTAGGAACATACAATATTTATCTTGGTCATATTATTAACATTGTTTACAGATTACTAGTGAATATCCACAGAAGCTCAGTACCTGCTTTATTTTCATGTTTCTCTCAAATCTAGTCTATTCTTTATTTTTGTCTGCTAATAACCCTTCTGTATAGTATATGTGGACATTTTCATTTGGCTTTTGGTTTGATAACACACATCTTTCCCATAGTTCACAAGTCTCTTTTTAGATTCACTCACTAAATCACGTAGAACAAATGGGAAAATAATTTCAAAATTGGAAGTCCAAATTCTTCAGGTTCCCTAGCTTTTCTTTTTAATTTTAAAGTAAATCTTTGAAACCTGCAATGCAAAAGCATCATCTATTGCAGATGTTTTTCTACAGAAGAGAAAATAAATACACTAGAGTACAGTCAGTGTTGAAGGGAAGTTAATATTCTTAGGCAGAGGCCACAGACTGCCTTCAATATGCAAAGCAAAGGGTAACAAAATGTACAAATTTAGAGACAAAACCTACGTATGAGAAAAGCAGTACCACCATTGTTTCTCCTTTCTGGTCCCCAGAACTTCAGAAAGTCATGGGATTGAAGTTCTATTGTTCTAGGGGAGAGTTTCCAAAAAGGGAAAGAAGGATTAGCCACTGGAAATCCAGCAACTTGCTGCTCATCCAATCAGCAGTAACTACACTTTTGTACTGCAATCTACATTTAGGTGGTTCACTCAGCTTGATGTGGGGACTTGATTCTACAGGGAACCATTCTGATGAATGATGCAAGGAATCAGGGAAACTATTAGAAGGCCTAGGATTTTCATATGGATGCCTCTGTCGGGAGTGTTCCAAGATTCATGAATACCTTTGCATTTACTTACCCAAAAATTTAGGGTGATAAATTCTTCACTCCCCTATCACAACTATTTCTGTGGACTTCTCCTCATCCTCTCATTAATAGAATTAGAAAAAAAAATCAGTGAGTAGAAAATCACAAAATGTCCATGGGAAATCTGACACAGGACACATTTTGGCTTCATGTTTTTAACTTTAATGGGAGCAAAAATCCTTCTCTGTATACCAGAAACATGCCTGTGTTATCTCTGCAAGATGTAGTCAGGTAATATCTTGAACATCTCATTTGTGGACTTATCTATTGAAGCATTTATTTGGAACGGCTACAAATTCTGTTTCTGGAGTTAAAAGTCACTTGGCAAATGTTTGGGGTTGGTGGCAGTTCAGAGATAGGGTTTTAGCTCTGCCCACTATAAAGTTTAAGTCTGGGACAGCCCTTCCTGTAAGTGGTTGGGACCCATCTCTAGGTCACTAGTATTAAATCATGTCCTGTGACCAGGTCCTTGCGAAGAAGTTGCCTGCAGATCTTTTCTACTGACTCACCTTGGCAGCCACACTAGGTGCATCTCTCTAGTTCCAACTTTACAATACAAAATGCTGATGTAATGCCTTAAATTAATAAATAAAAAATAAGTACTAATAAAAAGGCTAACCCAAGGAAGGGCATAAGAGGTTGGACACTATCTGTGTGTGGTAGGTATGGAGTACAGTACAGATTCTTAACAGACATCTATGGGTTCTGTAAGGCTTTAGCCATAAAATGATCAGGTAATTCATCACTAGAAAAAATGGCTTACTTGCTAAGCTTAATGGATGACAATATGCTCTTTTTTCAAATTCGGGGGGATCAAAGAGCAAATAGGCTCTTGATCCTATAAATCCTGTAAAAGCTGGTAACATAAGAGAGTTGGATTCTAAGATTGTGAATAACAAAGTGAAAATTAAACAGGCAAAACTTGTTTGCAGTGCTTCAGGAATTCACATCAAGAAAGGGGGAAAATAATCTAAGATTTCCCAAGCATTCTGGCATAGTAACCACAGTCAGAGACAGACTATCCATAAAGAGGACTCAAATTACTTAGAACAAGTCATCCAAATAAAAAAAAAATCGGGGAGAGGGAAGTGGTTTGTTAGTGGAGAACAAATCATCGTGTGCTGCAGCTCCAAAAAGAGTAGCCTTTTATCATTCTAAAATGTCTCAAGAAAATGAGCTAAAATATTTGGAGCTAAAAATGCTTTTCAAAGGCATTTCCGTTTTATGACCAATACTGAAACCTTCCATATGCTCAATGCTGACCAAAAAAATAATAATAAAAAAATGGCACATTTGAGGTGGAGGGTAGGTTTTCAGTTCAATCGAATCACAATCTTTAAAGAGAAAATCGTGCACACAGAGGGAGCCCAATCTTTAAATATAGGATGTGTTCTAAATAGTGCATCTGTTTGTAAATTTAATACCAGAAGAGAAAAACTGACAAGGGAAATACGTTGTTTTTCCAGTCAAACACCAGTTGTAAAAAGAGTTTAGTTCAAGAAAGAAAGAAACAAATGCTTTTGTATAATTTCTGAACAGCAAACTCATGATTGTTCTACTCCTACTAGTTCATGTCACCTTGTGTAGTGATAGCTGTGATGTTGTGCAGTCTGCCCACTGAATTACTGATTTTGTGCAGTCTGCCCATTAAATTACTGATTTCTTATCCTGACTTTTTCAGACAGATCCTGACTATTCTCTGGCACTATTTTAATAATCTCTTAAGCTGCTGTCTCTCACCATTCAAATACAGCTTTGCTATGCAGTCTTTCATGGAAGTAATGCCTCCATTCAAAATTATTGTTCTGATCTGCATTCCTCATATACATTTTTTTCATGGTGATCTGTTACTACATCTCTCTGCTAATTCTGTCTTGTGAGGTGGCACTTTAATCACAGACATAGAAGAGGCACTTTTGGTTGTGTGTAATAATGTTTCTTTCAGCTCTTGCTCTCAACATTTTTTTTCTTTGAAGCAACAACCTCTGGGTGGAAAGTTTTAGCAATGAAAAAAGAAGAATATAAACAATATTTGGAAGGGATCCCATGTCTCCTTGTCAAATATTTCCTTCTCTCCCCCAGAGAAGTCTACATGAACTTCCTGCCTGTCAACAGTAACAGATGCTTTGTTTTCATGTATAATTCCATGTTAGATTTTACTGACATGGTATCACTGCAGCTTCAATTTCACTAAACAATAAACTTTTTATCCCACCCTAATGTGAATTCATTTTCTCTTTGTAAAAGTGTCTCTTTGTGTGAACACTTAGCGTAACCAATTTGTACTATCGAAAGAATAACTTACCCCAGAACACATCAGGACTCTTCAATAGTTTCCAGTTTTGCACTTTTTTTCTCCTATTATCATATAGTAATGAGTTTTTTTATTGTACAATTAATAGTACAAATTAGGAATTTGTGAAAATTTGACACAGTGTATGTGCATGCAAGAATGTACACTAAGTTGTATTTCCCTTCCCTCCCCCTGCACCCAGACACAGTGGAGTAACAGCTATTGTTCTGTAGGGGGTGAGGCTTCTGAAACCAAAGTTAATGTTCCCTTTTGGAAAGCAGGATTCTAGACACCAGGGAGCTGCTATTGTGTTAAAGGTACACAATGCTTCAATTAAAAAGAGTTTAAGTGTTAATACAAGCTCTCTGTGCCTGATGGAGAAGACCCCACAACTTCCTCTGCAAAAATTACAATCTGATTGTGATTCCAGTTCAGGGTTTTGTGCCTGCAAACAGGCACTCTCACAAACTTTGCAGGTTAAGTTAGCAAATGTAGCCATATAAAAACCTAACAAGAGCTGAGACTCCTGGGCCCTGTATCTTCCCTTGCAGGACATAAGTAACTTCCAGTGACATCAATGGGAGCTACTGGTACCCAGAGGCTAAGAAAATTAGACCCCTTTTACTTATCTATACATAGGTGCTGGAACTAGGGGTGCTATACTGCCAACCCCCTGGCTTGAAGTGGTTTCTATCATATACAAGGTTTAAAGTTTGGTTCAATGGCTCTCAGTACCCCCACTATAAAAGTTGTTCCAGCACCCCTGTATCTAGCTAAGCAGGACATACTTTCACTTTGAAGTCCGGATAGCTGTAAGGATAAAGACTGAGGGCAGATATACACTATCCGTTGGATCGGCAGGAAGTGATCGATCTTTCAGAGGTCAATTTATGTGATAAATCAATCCCTGAGCACTTTCCTGTCGACTCTTGTACTCCACCATCACAAGAGGTGCAGGCGGAGTCAATGGGGGAGCGGCAGCAATCGACTCAGTGCCATGAAGATGCTGCGGTAAGTCAACCTAAATATGTTAACTTCAGCTACAATAGTCCCGTAGCTGAAGTTGCATATCTTAGGTTGATTCACCCCTTCCCCCAGTATAGACCAGGGCTCAATTTCTTCTATATCTGTTACTTCCCTTTGTCTTGCGTACAACTCTACATAAGGAAATATTATACCACCTATAAATGGTTATCAGGAAATCAAAAACATGAAAATGACAATGTAGTTATAAAAGCTGTCTGTCTGGAGACCAGCCATTAAACAATGCTTGAGCTTTTGGTTTACACTGTTAATATTTACAGTTAAGACTGTATATGTGGCTGGCTTTTGCTAAATACTTCACAAATACAGTTGCTATGGTAGACAGTGTGAATCATAACATCAATGGTTTTCTCTCTTAGAGATGAGGGAGAGTAAGAAAAGAGGGACTTTTGGGGGTTGCATGGGCAGGAGAGCCTGTGACTAAGCTGACAGCGAGTGGCTGCAATGAAGGGGAGATGCTCTGTTCAGCCTGGGACTCCAGCAGAGTCCTGGGATTTGGAACAAAGACCTGATCTACCCTAGAAAATTTACATCTTTCGGGGTGTGAAAAATCCATATTCCTGAGCAGTGTTGTTAAGCTGATCTAAGTTCCCCATTTCAACAGCACTAGGTTGATGGAAGAATTCTTCTGTTGACCCAGGTACTGCCTTTCAGGGAAGTGGGTTACCTATGCCGACGGGAGAATCCTTCCCGTAGGCACAGGTATTGTCTGTATTGCAGCACTGCGGTGGTGCAGCTGTAGCCTTTTAAGCATCAACAGGCCCTAAGACTTCAGCTAGGAAAGGCTGTGAGTAGCCTGTTTAGACTGTAGAGACCCTGGGCAAGCAAGGGAAAGAGTGCAAAAGCTCTGATGGCAAAGAGACCTGGGAGTGGGAAGATACATGTTGTTTGTGGGATTTTAATTTAGAACTTGGAGTTATTTTCTGTGAATAAACCTTGACCCCAAAGAGTGATATTTTCACCTCAGATAAAGAGAGTGGAGTGTGCATAAGGAGATCTTTGAGGGAGTAATTATTAGCAGAGCACCAAAAAGGCACCCCTGGTCACGAGGGGGTATTCGGGTTGTACCCAGCCCTGTGGAAGTTTGCTCTATTTCCTTTCTCTTGAAGGTACTTCTACGGCCACCATTACCAAAGTATGTGTGTGCATCACAATCTGTAATATATTTATCCTCACAACAACCCTGTCAGGTAAGGAAGTACAATTATCCCTACTGTACACTCAGGGAGAACAGAGGCAAGAGAGACAGTGTGACTTGTCTAAGGATAGAGAGGAAGTCTGTGAAACCTGATCAATCTCACTGTGTCTCACACACAATTTTGCCAGTGGTTACGTCCCCACAACTTCTAGGAACTTGAATGGCCCTAAAATTTTGCTTTCAGCATTTTGATTTATATTGATTAGTGATATATAAAAATACACCTATCCAAGGATCCAGGCACTCTTGAGATTTGTTGTTTTTTTTAAAAAAAAACAAAACAAAACAGTAATACAAGAAAAATAAAACAAGCAGTACCACCTGATCTCCAACACTAGAAAAGTAAAATCAAAACCAAAACTGTTATCTACCACCCACAAATACCAGCCCTCTGCCTCCCTGGGAGTTTTTAACTTGTTTTATGAAATGTTGCTTTCTATGTACAAACAAACTAAAAGCAATATTAATACAAAATGTGTCTTGTATAAAGCATTTGTTTAAACATAAACAGAGAAAAAAGCTGCAAATTCATCAAAATCAAAACATTTTGCAGGGTCAATTACACTGATTCTATGGAAACTCATCTCATTTCCTGCCAGCTAGCAGGCCTTTCAGGCTGCTATATAGCCATGAGCCTGCCATCCCTTAAATCCTCAGCTCAAGGCTGGGCTGTCAAGGCTCCTGACTTCTCAATAGTTTGCCAAGCAGGAAGCTGGAGCTCTGAGCAGCTCAGTCAATTCAATTCCATTTGGACTTTTTCAAACTGAAAATTTCAATTTTCCCTCGCCCCTCACCCACTCCCTAGAGCATGGGAAATGGCAAAATTGCAAGTTTTCTGACAACAAATCTTTGGGTTTTTTTCAGGATTTCATATGGAATGGAATTGTAGGTTCTGACCAGCCCTATTTTGATGGGGCTAGTCAGGAATTTTTCAACAAAACAGGATTTAGTTGGAAAATACTAATTCATAAAACCCAAAATGTTTCATGAAAATACATTGGGTTCAATGAGGTTTCTACAAACCACATGCAGGTTTACATTGCCCAGTTCTGGCCTGCTCACCTAGCAAGTTGCTCAGATCTCTATGATTCCAGGGTTTGCAGTTCTGGGGTATCCCCACCAAATGGTACTCATCGTTTTTTCTTTTTAAAACATCTTTTGCCAGATCCCAGTTACAAAACAGCTAGCTGGAGACACTTTACCTGAAGTTTATTGAAAAAAAATATTGTTGCGATACAACACCCAAAATCCAACACCTTGACATTTATATTACTAAATAACATTTGGTTAAAGTAGCACTCCTAATATCATCAGAATCTTGCCAACTACCTAAGGCTTATCCTTAGGATGTTCACCTGGTTACTTGTTGTTTTATTTATAGCAAATTTAAAAGCACCTATTCCCAAGCTCTAGGAGCCTTTGACAAATTTAAAGTGCTATTGTAACAAATTATTATTTACTAGCCTGGGGAAAAAGCTGGACTTTGCAGTATGCTCTGAAAATCTTCAAAATTTAGGCTATTTTAGACTAAGGAAGGTGACATTTTTTTCAAAACTGAGGATCCTATATGGAATCATTCATATTGAGGTGTCTCTAAATCCAGTATAATCAAACTCAATCACAGATCAAATCTCTTTTGTCCAGTCAGGAACATTTAAAGCCCATTTCCCCCCCCCCCACCCCAAGTACTATCTTGGCTACACAGTAGGCTAAAATCAGTGCAACCACCAGGTGATTAACAGTAAGGCGCATCGGTTTTCAATGGTCATTTACAAGATGAAGTTTGGAAGGATTAAGGTAGTTTGGATGGCTAAGTGTGAATATCAATACTTAACTTTAAAAAAAGTATCTGAATTTTAGTTGTTTCAAAATCTTATACAAATATTGTGTTTATTATGACATTTGAGTTTCTAATATTTGTTCTGAACCTTAATTCCAGAGTAATAAAGGTTGTTTTTTTCCTCTCCCCCAAATATATTTTAATTATGTGATTCTATTCTACAACCTGATAATACTGTGTTTTCATTCTGATAAAGCTAAGAGTAAGACAATGTTGTAAATCTTTTGTATTTGGAAACAAGCAGTATGATGGTAGGTTGCTTGATGTAAAAACTTCATTAATCAGACGTATGTCAGAAGTTGCAAGGTCAATATTTTCCAGAGGAGCACATTTCTGAGAAGGTAGCAGGAAAACAAAACCAGCTTTGAGAGTCAACATTGTTCGAATGGTAACAGCTTTACAGTAGTTTTAAGTTTTCGAGAAACAAATGTGCTAGTGCAAGTCATGGTGTGAAATATAAATAGCAAGTTGATGGAGTAGACAACGGGACTTCTCTTACAGATAAATATATGCTCTCACAGGGATGTAAACCCTTAACAAGGCAGAGCTTCTCCCCAGCTTGCTAAGGACTCACTGCCACAACCACAGTCTCAGGCAAGTTTATTGACCAGATTTAAACAAACCAACCAACCAGCTCCTTAGCTCATCCTTTACATTTCATGCTCTCACTGCCTCCTTTCCCACGTACACATCTACCCTGGAATAAAACAGCTGCGGCACAGCCGCAACTGGCCTTGGTCAGCTGACTCAATCTCGCGAGGCTAAAACTGCAGGGTAGATGTTTGGACTCGGGTTGCAGCCTGGGCTACGGGACCCTCCCCGATCACAGGGTCCGAGGGTTCAGGTTCCAGTCCGAGCCTGAACACTTACACAGCAATTTTACAGCCCCAGGAGCCCAAGTCAGCTGACCCTGGACAGCCCTGAGCGTTTAGCTGATGTGAAGATGTACTCTAGCAGTCCTGCTGCTCCTGTTTCCTGCAGCTTTGTGGCATGCTCTCTCTCTGTCTCTCTCTCTGTTTTAAACTATATGTATATCACTATTCATTTTTTCTGAATGCCCAATAGTGTGCGCAGTAATTCATAGAAGACATAGAAAAAAATGATCTATGACCCATAGAGTTTATTATCCATGGTCCTTTAAAAGATAATTAATATTTATTTATACTCAAAAATATGTATATAAATAATTCTGATAAATAATTATTTTAATCTCAATTTTGTATCTTGGAAATAAAAAATAATTAGTTACAATAAGGCACAAAGTTTTAACATACTTCAAGCAAAAGAAAGCAGAAATAATTCTTCAAGGCACTCTTGCAGCAGAAATCAACAAGACACAGACATCCAGGGACCTCTCACAATTCTTGCACAAAAAAGATTCACGATTTTATCTTCAAAAGCGAGAGTAGTTAAAATTCTAAGAGAAAGAAAAGATGCAGAAATATTTGTTTTCCAAATTCATACAAAGAAATTAAAAATTGCAAATACAATGGACACAGTATAAATATGATATCTGTTCCTCCCCTGACATAACTGGGCTCATCTACCTCTATGTTTATTCTGCTTTAACCAATAGAACTACTTTATGATATTTTTCTTGAGATCTCTAAAGGGTGGTCTTGGTCCTTTTGCATGTTCCATGCATCC
Organism: Dermatemys mawii; assembly: GCA_007922305.1. Taxonomy (NCBI): domain Eukaryota; kingdom Metazoa; phylum Chordata; order Testudines; family Dermatemydidae; genus Dermatemys; species Dermatemys mawii. Next base: position 42,364,851 of record ML677334.1, on the reverse strand, counting down.
CCTGACAGCGATGAGCTGCCCTGCAGCTACACATTTATGCCTAGGTCACTAAGGCAACTAGTTGATCAGGTAGTGTTATCATGTCTGCCCAGCTTTTTTATGCTAGTTCTAACAGTGTGACTTTGTAGTATAGCATATTTCAAAAGTGAGTTTTCCCTTAATTTAATCTGTATTTAATGTGTTTCTTCCTTTTTATCTGCATGCGGAGAATACTACCATCCTTTCCTGTTATTGTACATTTTGATGGCACTACTGCCCATGAATTTGTACAGGCATTGACAGAGTTACTCTATTTTGACAGGTTTTCTTGTCAAAACCTGTCTCCCATTGAACTTTATAGCATCCCCAATTATATGCTGAATTTTATGGATCTAATTTAATTATATTGTCTTCCAGTGGTCAATGTTCAATTTTTTTCTATTGAACTCTTCACTAATAGTGGGGTTATTTAATATCATGTTTACTATCTCGGTTCTTTCATCTTGTTCCTCCAAAACCAAAGCACCACCAACAGCAAATGAACTTGTATAGGTACTAGCACTGAACAGAGACTATTCAAACAATAATGCAGGTCAAGAAGCATAGACGCAAAGGCACAGTGGACTCTGCAGTTGTTAATATTCTAAAAATGATGAGGAAGGCTGCTCTGGTACAACCATTTCTGTGCCCTTAGAACAGGGATGGGCAAACTTTTTGGCCCAAGGGCCACATCAGGTTTGCAAAATTATATCGAGGACCGGGTAGGGAAGGCACCGCCCTCAATCCAGCCCTTCCACTTCTTACCCCCTGACAATCCCTGACCCATCCAATCCCCCCGCACCTTGTTCCCTGACTGCCCCTTCCACAGACAGCTAACCACCCCCCAGGACCCCACCCTTATCCAACCCACCCTGCTCCCTGACTGCCCCCTCTAAAGCCCCTCCCCACCAACCATCACCCTGGAACCTCCCCATCCCCCCTCTCACCATAGCTGCTCGGGAGGGCGGGGGAGCATGCAGCCCCAGCCCCCAGAGCTCTGCCTGTGCAGGGTGGCTCCAGGGGATGAGGGGAGTGCACAGCCCCAGCCCCCAGAGCACTCCCAGCACAGCTCCGGGGGAGAGGCCAGCGCACAGTCCCAGCCCCCAGAGCACTCCCCGCATGGCACAACTCCAGGGGAGGGAAGGGGCACGCAGCCCTGGCCCTGCAGCAGTGCCTGTGCTGCACGGCTCTGGGGGAGGGGCCAGGGGCAGCCTTCCCGGCGGTGGGCCGGTCTCACGGGCCGGATGTGGCCCTCAGGCTGTAATTTGCCCACCCCTGCCTTAGAAAGTTGATTTGCCTGTACTGAGATAAGGCCCAGAAAGTGTGGACTGTGACATATCAGAAAGTAAGTTACATTTGTTTCCACTGGGTACTTGATTGAGCTTCTCGAAAGTCTGTCCTTGTTGACCAGTGCTTGGTTTGTGTGTCATAGGGATGGCTTAGCCATTTACATTTTCAGCCAATAGTCTAAAACCAAAACAATCAGTGTATTTAAAACAAATATATTTTAAGAACTGTGAGATGGCCTCCTGGATTTACAGCTTCTTATGACCTCCTGTTAATTGTTTTTTTTCCCCTACATTAGACTCTCATGGACTTTGAAGTGTCAATTTTGTCAGCTTCCTTAGCCTCTGAGATGAAAATGCAGAGGTGACGCATAGTGGGATGTAAATAACATACCTGTAAGTGGGTATGCATATAATGGAATCTGAGGTGATGCAACTTACATGCTGAGGGGAATGTTGGAAAATGTAAATTGCATCAACATAGATACCCTTAGGCATCAATCCAAGCACCATCGCTGAGAGACAGCTCTGGGAGAGGATATCTCCATAAGGACCCCAATGGGATGAAAAAGCAATGGGATGATGCTTTTTCATCCCATTGGAGATCCCAAACTCACCATTCCAATGGGATGAAAAAGCAACAATCTTTGCTCAAAACCTGGCAGACCCACAAGAAGCCCATATCACCCCGTGCTGGACTGAATCCTATTGGAGAAGTCTAGCATAAATGCTCAGATAGATATGCTCATTTTCTAAGTGGCCAACATGTTTTATTTTATATTAATATGTTTTTCTCTTTGTGCTTTCAGCATATACCTGGGTTCTTATATGGTCCCCATCACTGTAACGGCAGAGTATCTCACTTAAGTTTGTGAATTTATCCTCACAATTTTCCTGTTTGGTAGGGACATTTTATTCCTCATTTAGCAGACAGGGATCTGAAATAAAAGAGAGATTAAGTGACTCACCAGAGTTCACACAATATATATGTTGGAGAAGTGAGACTAAAACTCAGATTGTTCAAGTGCTACAAGGCCATCCTTGCCAGGACTCTTTATTTGCTCAGCCATTAAGGAAATGTAGGATTTTTTTAACAGGACAAGAGAGAAGGGACAGGGCCAACGTCTACTAGCTTTATGCATGCACATAGTCCCATTGACTTTAATAGGTTAACTCACACAAATAAAGCAATATGATTTTGGCCTTTAATGGGTTAACATCAGCACTGGTTAGAAAATGTCAAAACAAGAAATCTGGCAAAAGTGTTTTTAAATTAAAACATTTTTAGTTTAAAAAGCCATGTTTTCTATCAGTTCTAGCAATTATATCAACCTGTATGTCTCTGCAGCAACCCTGGAATTAAATAGTAATTGCACTGTATAGTATACCCTTTCCAAGAACAAAGACACCACTCTTCAGTTCCTTTTGAAAGAATTTACATAACTCCTTGAATGGCATTAGTTTGGTGTTTCCTTTGGTTTTGGAAATGGACCTGCTTGCTGTGGGGCTTTAAGTACTATCTCTAAAGAAACATATGAACAAATACTAGTTCTAATCATGCCAGTTCACTTCAGGCATATTGGCAAACCAAACAAAGGGGTTTTTTTGTTTTGTTTTTTTTCCAGAGAAAGGTTATGCGCCAGGTTAAATTATAAAAGGGACTGGTACTTTAGTATAAAAAAGGCGATAAATTGTTGGAAATAGGGCACCTTTAAGTGTTTCCACACTCCCCCCCAAAAAATACCTTAGACCAAAGAAATATGCCTGCATTTAGAACAAGGGCTATTTTAATGTTTAGTTCTTTTCAAGTAGAGAAAAAGATACTGTTTTAAGGGCAAACATCTGGTTTGCTGTTGGCAAGCTTTATTGAGTTATTCTTTGGCAGCTGGCCACTGCTACTTAGCGCTCTCTTGTGCTCCATGTCGTAAAAACTTTAACATTCCACACAACCTACTGTCTGATACACAGTTCAGAACTCATTCCTTCAACAAAATGTAGCCTAACTATTACAATAGAGAGAGATAAAGAGAGATTTGTATCTCTTTCCAGCGTAGTATTAGAGATCAAACGTGGAAGCTGGGATGTGAAAGGATGACTGGATCAGGCCTTTGAAGTGGTGGTTTTTTGCTAGGAGTTGTAACACCAACAGGCAGAATATGACTTGGAAAAATTATCAATAGCAGGTGCTAGAGTTTATCTTCTAATGTTTTGATATGAACACCTGGCAACCCTGCTATGACCCTACCTCTCTCTCACACATGGAAGCCAGAGGATGACTGATCATCAAACTCTCCCTGCCCGGCACTCTCCATGCTCCTAGGTCTGCCTCTCCCAGTACCTAATGTTGTGTCTGTCCAGCCAGAGACTGCCACCTGCTCCCACTCACTGGCTGCCGCAGCACCCAGCTAGCGCCGGCGGGAAATAGAACGGGGGGCAGGGCCCTGCTGGCTGAAATCTGGCACATGGCGGGGACTGTGCTGACAAATCAGCAGGGGGAGCCCCCTGACCCCACATGCTGGAGCTTCGGCTGCCAGTCTTGCACACCTACATCCATTGCCTCACTCACCATTAATGGGCAAGCGGGTGGTGAGCAGGGATCTGGCCAGAAGCAGGACCCATCAGTACTGAAATCAGGAGGAGGCAGAAAATATGGGACAGTACCCCTGTATTTAACAAAAAGTCGGGACACCTGTAAGAGGGCTTAAATACCGGGCTGTCCCGTTAAAAATGGAACATCTTGTGACCCTATCTCCACTCCCTCATCATCCTGAGCAGAGCTGTAGGACCTTCCTACATGCTCGGTTCTCATGCAGTGGAATGGCAGGACAGAACAGATGCTGCATGCTCAATACTCTTCCCCTCAAGGAAGTGGGCTGCAAAAGAGCAGAGAGGAGTGAAGATAGGTGGAATCATCTCTCCTCTCACCAACTAGTGGAGTTGGGCTTGCACCAGGAGACTGTGTAATTCCCTGAATCCCAGTTCCTTTCTATTAAGCTCTCAGTCTAGCCTTGTTTCTCTTAACCAAGAGTATGCAAGACTACCAACTTAATATCTGGAATTTACATATAACTGTCATTAAATGATGTTAAAGAAATTAAACTCAACTACAACCCTATGAGATAGATACTGTTTTACTGATTTTACAAGCTTGGTAAACTAAGGCACTAAAAGAATAAGTGATTTGCACAAGATCATAAGACATGTTTGTGCTTTCTTCCATGCCAATCTTTATAAATGGGAAAAGCTTCCAGTCAAAACCAGTAAAGTAACCATCTTATCAAAAGTTACTTAAAAACTCACCTCATCTATAATTCATACAGAAAACTGCAAATAGATAACAGCTAACCAGGTAGAGAGTTAATATTGACCGGTGAAAAATCATACACATCCTACTATCCTCTGACTCCTTCACCCCATTCCTTCCCACTTGTTTGTAGCCATGGTGACTTTGTTAGCTTGGATTGAAATTTATTACATTGTTGTCACTGTGCCAAGTAGTAGAAGAAATTCTGGCCTTGCAGATCAGTTTCTTTTGGAGAAGAAATCAGTGACATGGAATCCGGGTATTTTCTTAGTGCAATTTGTTTACCTACGTTATATACACCAGTCCTTGAACAGTGGTGGTCAAAAGAGGCATACAGACAAATCCCTTTTGCAGAAATCTCAGCCCAAACAACAACAATGATCAGGTCAGCAACACAGCACTAAGAATTACTGGAGGTTAGAGAGATTAAGGCAGGGAGCAAACTTTCACAAGGATTGCATGCTACTCACCCACTAAGAACAACTTGTAAAACTCTGTATAACTCATGACTTTCTACCATAAAAATATATTTGTGCAGTGCTTGGAACAGTGGGTCCAAACCTGGTTGATGCCTGTAGATACTAGTACAATATAAATGTTTAATAATAATAATAAAATCATAATAATGAAATAATAAATAGCAGACCCAGAATCCAGCAACTCAGATGGACTACTGATGTTCATAAAGTTACTCACGTGTTTGCACGACTGGAGACTTAGATTGCAAATAACCAACTGTAATAAAGTGAAATATCTTGTACCCACAAGTACCATGATCCCTCAGTACTGAAAGCCTGTGGCACAGGGTATATCTACATACCCACCGGATCGGCAGGCAGAGATCGATCTATTGGGGAGGTTGATTTATTGCATCTAATTTAGATGCGATAAAATTGATTCCCGAGCACTCCCGTCAACTCCAGTATTCCACCACCGTGAGAGGTGCAGGCGGAGTTAATGGGGGAATGGCAGCAGTCAACTCACTGCCGTGAAGATGCCATGGTAAGTCGATCTAAGAACATCTATTTTTATAGCTGAAGTTGGGTATCTTAGGTCGATCCCTCACCCTAGTATAGAGTAGGGCACACTGTCAATGTAAACTCGTTTTTAACATTTCTTACTTACATTTCTTACATTGTCCACAAAGATATTACACAGGATTGCAATATTAATTACACTGACCATTTCCCACACACACAATTGTTTCATTAAATTGGCATTTAACACCCTGCCCCCCCCCCCAAAAAATCCAAACATTTAGTGACCATGATACCACAACTTATTCTGGAAGCTCTATTTTTCCTTTACATAATCTGAATACGCAAGACTACCAAAGTCCAACTGAGTTTGTATCAGTGCCATTATGTACAAGACAATGTTACATTAAAAATTAAACCTCTATGGTTGGAAGCATTTTCAGTGGGCAATTTTCTGCACTAGAAGATTGTTTGAGAACGGATGCTACCTCTTACTTTTAAATTTTAGCCAAGCTGTTAGTGGAATTTATTGCTAATAAATTGCCTTTTTGTAAAGACAGCTGGAGCTTTTAAGACATTTGTTCTATTCTGTGTTGAAACTACTTCTTTTCCCTTTCTGTTAGGCTATTCCATGGCATAGTAGAAGCCAGCAAGCTCACTCCGCTGGCCAATTCCCTTGAGTAATAACAGCTCCCTCCCTCCCCACTTCACTGTAATAGCTGAACACTCACAGTCTTTATTGCTTTTATTCCCAGAACATCCCGTGACTAGAGCAGTGGTTCTCAACCAAGGATACATGTACATCTGGGGGTTTGCAGTGATCTTCCAGGAGGAACATCAGCTTCTCTAGATATTTGCTTAGTTTTACAACAGGCTACATAAAGCACTAGTGAAGTCAGTACAAACTAAAATTTCATACATTGATTTGTTTATACTGCTCTCTATACTATATACCAGGGATCTGCAACCTTTGGCATGTGGCTCCCCAGGGTACACCCCCTGGAGGGGGGCCGGGCTGGTTTGTTTACCTGCTGTGTCTGCGAGTTCGGCCAATTGCAGCTCCCGCTGGCCACTGTTCACCGCTCCAGGCCAATGAGGGCTGCGGAAAACAGCACAAGCCGAGGGATGTGCCGGCCACTGCTTCCCGCAGCCCCCATTAGCCTGGGACAATGAACTGCGGCCAGTGGGAGCCACGATCGGCCGAACCTGCGGGTGCATCAGATAAACAAACCAGCCTGGCCCTCCATGCCAAAGGTTGCTGATCCCTGCTGTACACTGAAATGTAAGTACAATATCTATACTCCAATTGATTTATTTTATAATTATATGGTAAAAATGAGAAAGTCAGAAAGATTTCAGTAATAGAGGACTGTGACACTTTGCTATTTTTATGCCTGATTTTGAAAGCAATTTTTAAGTGAAGTGTAACTTGGGAGAACAGAGGACAAATCAGACACTTGAAAGGGGTACAGTAGCTTGGAAAGTTTGCCAAGAGTGATGAAGAGAAGTATTGCTATCCCCATTTTACAGCTGAGGAACAGACCAGATCCAGACTTTTAAAGATATTTAGGTGCTTAACTCCCATTGATTTTAGTGAGAGTTACCTTTAAATATCAATATTTTTAAAATAGTTGGCCCAACATCACACAGGAAATCTGTGGTGGAGCAATAAACTGAACTTAGGTCTCTTGAGTCCCAAGCTAGTCCTTACTCACTAGACAATCTTTCATTTATCCTGATCCTGAATGTAGCCTTCTACACTGTAGTGAGGCAGCTGCCCCACTCTAGTAAAACAGGGGTTAAAAGCAGCCAAGCTAAGATAATTGGGGAAGGAGCCACAGCTGTGGCTAGCTTAATTAGGGGCCAGCTGGCCCTTTTGGAGGGTTGAGGGGCTGGAGGAGTCTCTCTCCAGGGAGGGAGAAGCGCTAGCTGCCTGGGAGCAAGGTACCTGAAGCAGAGCAGGGCTGGGGGAAAGGGCAAGAGGAGATGGGGAGCTCCAGCCTGGCAACTCCCCAGGCTGCAGGCCTTGGTGAAAGCCTGTGGAGGTACTGGGGCTGCAGAGGGGCAGCCCAGGAACAGGCAGAGGCAGCTGGTCCTAACTCCTTACCAATGATGAGTGGCCTTTACAGACTGCAGTCTGCCTCATTGAGTGGGGGCTAGATGATGACTGGCACTAGCCACTGAGGCAAGGTGGGTTTAGAGGGTTGGGGGTTCCCCTGGGAGAGGAGACCCAGAGTGTGGGGGTACTGCAGGAGGCAGCACCTCAAGGAAAAGGAGCACTAGGATTCAGGAGGGACACAGCAATTGCTAATTCCCAGATGACCAGCAGTAGGCACCACACTGGTGAGCCTTCACGTCAGTACATATATCTAAAAACCTCAGGCCATAGATGCTTGTGTACTGAGATTTACTGCCTAGTTGGGAGACAGCAGGAGTCTGGAATTAAGGAGGAGGAAGTGGCAATGGAGGGCAGTGATTTTACAGGACTAGACCAGAAGTGCTGTGCAGGTTGGGAAGAACAGGGAGGCTGGGAATGGAAGCAGTGCATGGGAGAGGAAGCAGGCACTCACCAGCAGTGGCAGGAACAGTGAGGAAAAAGATGGAGGGTTCATGAATTGAGAAGATGAGCAATAAGCAGCAGCACTCCCTGACATTGTGAGGTAGCGGGCACTTTCTGCTCCTAGTGAGATCCTCAGGCAGCTGCTTCTATTCTCACTGCGCCCCAAACAAAAACACTCAGATTTTTGGCTTTACTTGGGATCTTCCCAAATACCACAATCTTTGTGTTTATTTACTGACATGATCACAGAAAATATGAATATGTCCACAATCCAATTCTACCATTTCCAGACTGCACAGCTGTTTTGAATCAAACTGGTCTGGTTTCGTGCTGTAATTTTGCATGGTGCAAACTTCATTTGTTACTTTGCCTTGTGCTGTTTGTAATATCTCGTCCTTGCAAAAAGGTGGAAGGGTTACATTTCCAGCAAGAGAGAGCTGTTAATGGGAACTGCACATCTCCTTCCTTTCATACTGTATTGAACATACATTGCTGATTCTGCAATTGTACTGTAAGATAAACCTAGGCAGGACTGCAGGGCAGTATTTCTACAGACTGTTTTTTGAGTTGTTGCTGTGGCTTGTTTTTCATTCCACCTTTCCCCTCCAGGGATGTGGATGTTATTCTATAAAATACTGTCTGCATCAGCTTAATGTCACAACTCTGAATGAAACAAAACCTGTTTAAAAGATATAACACTCTCCCCAGGAGACCTTGATTGAGAAAGAATTCTCTCCCTAAAATGTTGGAATATTTCACAAAAAGACACAAGAATATTAAATGAAAAGATCTACTACATCTATGTGTGAAAGAGTGAGGGGGAGGCATTATCTTTGTCATTTGAAGACCTGAGGCTGCATAAACCTTAACAAATCCACCCCCTTCACATCTGAATGTTTTTTAGTTTAGATTTAGTTATAATGGTAGACAAACTTTACTTCTTTGTACAATATTAAGTGATTTACTTGCCAGCTATACCAAAAATGCAATGGAATGACAATAGAAATGTGCAAGGAATGAATTATCTACAAACTTCAGGAATTCTAAAATCTTGCTTGTAGGGACATCTGTGATATTTGTTGCGGAAGAACAGAAAAGAAAACTTGTGACTTCTCAAACAACCATTTGCCAAAAATTCTGTTCTTAGTTATTTTCCTCCCATATATGTGATCTAAAACAAAAAAATTAACACATCCAGCATGAAATGCCATGAGAATTTGCAACAGGTGCAACTTCACAATTTTGGAACAGAAATGCTAGATTATTCAGAGTTTTAAAAAAGTCTTTTTGTGATGAACTAACAGTTTCTTAACTATAGTTTTTCAAAATCTAAGGAATACTTTTAAAAAGATTTCCTTTGGTATACAGAAGTAGAAATGTAGGACTGGAAGGGACCTTGAGAGGCAGGACCAAGTAAATCTACATCATCCCAGTCAGCAGTGGTGAAAGTAATATTAAATACTTACTGGGATAGGGGCCGGCTCCAGGCCCCCAAGGAGGGGTGGGGACTCAGGCGGACAGGGCAGGGCCTTGGGATCAGCCTCACACAGCCAGCCAATCCACACTGCCTGGCCCGAGCCAATAGGGCTCTGTCAATTTAAATTGCCGGCCCCAGGACAGCTGCCCTCTTTGCCCTGGGACAGGGGGAGGTCAGCGATGTTAAAGCGCTGCCGTGTACTTTAAGGAGGATCCTTTGCCACAGCAGTGCATTAATGTTGCTGCCCCTTTTGCCCACCCTACCCCATCGGTGGCCCTGATGCCAGGGCCACCGACGGGGTGGGGTGGGCAATACAGGCAGTAACATTAAAGTGCTGCTGCAGCATTTTAACATTGGTTCCTACAGGCCGATACTGGCTTCTTATGGGTATGCTGTACCGGCCGACTTTCACCCCTGCCTGACAGGTGTTTGTATATTTATATATAATCTATATCTATAGATCTATCTATCCCTACACTCCAACACCCCTTTTGTAACAAGTTCAGCTCATAACTTTTGTGAGAGTCAGGGAGGCCCAATCTATATCTACACAAAGGGGGGTCGGAGTGGGCAACTAGTCTTTCAATTCTGATGGGGGAGAAAAGAAATGCCTCATTAGTTCTCACAAAATTATAAAGCTGAACCTGCCTGTGTAGGCTGCCCATCCCACCTTGGAAATGAGTGTCTCAAGAATCAGGAAATGTGAAAGTAAGGAGATCAGCTGAATAAATTGTATTTATCAGGGGTTAAAAATAAAGGTGAATCCCACCTTCTCTTCCTGTCTTCCAGAAGAAAGACTTTCCCACTGCTCCCGGTCTTTGTTGGCTAGTGCAAGTGAAAGTGTCTCTTCCATTTCGAAATGACAGTACTCTAACCACCGATCTTTTCTCTATCTTGGTGAGGAAAAGATTTAGTTCTCCATGGATGGATAGTTTTCCCTTGAATTGGCTGTCCCACAGTACAAGCCAGTATCCATAGTTTTATGGGGCTTGTGTAACCTCAAACAAATATGTTTAACTGCATCAGGGAGTAAGTTCTTCATGTGTAATCTGACACACATTACCAATCAACACAATCTAATGCTGCTTTCAGAAATTCTGCAACTGAACATAAACTCCTAATAACTAGCAACACTTTTCTCCATTATTGAAAGAAAAGTTGTTTTTTAACTATATTTTTCAAATTCTTCTTTTAATGAACATTTTCAATTAATCAAAATAATCTCCTGGGTTATCTCTCTCCTATGCACATTTTTTCTCACTATTGCTAATTTATCCTGAAGAGTGGAGCTCTGTTATTCAAGGGAGAGAACTGATTCATGTTGTCCAAAAGAAATGGAAAAGAAAATACTAGGACATTCTTCTTTCATGTACATAGGGCTGCAAATCCACAGCCTTAGTAAAACATCCCCAAAGGTATAAATTTCAGTAAATTTCAATGCAGCAAAAACTGCACCTCCTTAACAAATTCATATGTTTCAAGATGCAATACTACTACTAATAATAATACTATTTGGACTACGGTGCTGCATGTAATCTTTAGTTTACTCATGTCCTCTTTCTCCCCAGTTAAACTACATCTGCCATCATAAAACTGCTTTCCCTCATCATGAGTGGAGAACATGGTACATCACGCAAGATGGAGCAGAGTCTATGGAGTAAAATGGGAGCATAAGACATCTGAATTATAACTCCCATCAGGCATCACAGCAGCTTTTCTAAAACAGAATATTTCAGTCTGCAATTCTTCAATAAAATTGGAACTTTGTGATGGGAATTTTTGCTCCCTCCCCCATACCCTTTCTCCTACCAACTTTACTTTGGAATCAAGAAAAACAGTAGAATTCTCCAATTGCTATGGAAAGACTATTTGATTGAACTCATACAATGGTAGCAATAGTATAATGTAAATAAGAAAGATAGTCCAGATCCTAGCCAGGTGGTTCTATAGATACCAATTAAATAAAGTCAAAATCATTAGCAACTGCTATGAAGACATTAGTCTTCCTTGACTTGGAAGCTAAACATCCAACCAATCTGAATATCCTGGTTTATCCACATTGCCATCTGGATAATAACTGTTGACAGATTCGATTGAATAAATGTGAGTTTTAACAGTAATTTATCTAGTTTCAAATTGTAATAACTACAAATGAGGAATTACCACCAACATTTATTTAGTATTCTGTTTTGACCCTTTTTAGTGTTTGATTCTATTCCCATTCAAATTAATGCAATTTTGCCATTAACTTCACTAGGTATAGGATCAGCCTTACAGCAGTAAAGTCAGAGTGTGGTAACACCTTCTATATGATCCTGAAATGCTATTAATACTGTGCATCTCATTTCTTCTTTATATTATTCTCTCCTTTCTTTCCAGACATGGAATCCCTTTTTGAAAATTCTGCCTTCATTTCTAATTCTCATCTCATTCCTTCCTCCGCATCCCATTGGCTCCCTCACTTTCAGTCAATCTTTTCTTGGTGTTCCATGTGTTGGCTCCATAGCCTGCCTTCACCAGTGCAGTCCCTCCCAAAGTGGCCTCTGTTTTACAATTCTCTGATTTCACCCAGCTCTGTGACAACCCTGGCTGATCTGAACTCAACCTTTTGTGCTTTCCTTCTCGTTCCCCAGGCATCAGTCTACTCCCTCTTTCCCTGTCAAGGTGACCAACTCAGTCATCTGCTCCCCTGGGGCCTGAACTGAAGCTCATTGGAGTCACTGGAAAGTCGCAGAGGCCTGATTCAAGTCATAGGCTTCAGTGGACCTTGAATCAATCCCTGGAATCAGAACTGCTCAGAAATTCAGTGTGTGATTTGTTCTTTCTTCCCCATTTTAGGTTTAATAGCTTTGGAGCTGAGTTAACTTGCTTCCCAATGCTGAAATGCAAATATTATCTCTTCTGTCTTCTATTAAAATTTAAATGCAGATATTATCTCTAGAATTTTTCATTAAAATTCAAAAGATGATAAATGATTAGGAATGCCATTTATTTATTAAAATACAGCATTTCATAACAAGCTATTTCTTGGGTCTTTCATTATTTCAGAAAATGAGGAGAAAGATTATGAAACAGGTGCACCAAACAAAAGAAATGTGGATGTGAAACCTAAGAAGTTGCTGCAAAATAAATGAACAGCAAAAAGAAAAAGAAATCTTGGATATCTTTTCAGCCCAACTGCTAACACATCACCCTCACTGGACGAAATTATCAACATTGACCCCCTTTGCCCCACTGGCTACCTCAGCTCCATCTACAAAGGATTTCAGATAACAAGCCAGCAATATTCTGCTCCACATGACTCCTACAAATACTTTCATCTAAACAAAGATTTTATCCAATTTACAAAGGCAGCAACCCTGATGTACAAATGAACATTCCTAACTTACCACAGTATTTGTTCTAATTTCCTCATTTTTACAAATAAAAACATACCTAACTTTTGAAACCATCATTTTTTCATGCATCGTACATAGAGTTGCTGCTGTAAATTGCTCCAACATAATGGTTTCCAAGGTAACCTAGACACAGAGCCAGCAACAGAATCAGACTGCAAAAATTAGACAATTAAAAAAGATAAACATATTTGTTTCTAGATGTTGCCATTACTAAAATGTAACAAACTATACCTAAATTATATTGTTGCATATGGACCAACCAGGTAAAGAGTAAATTACTGACCTTTTTCTGCTACAGCCTTCTTTTTTTTCCCCTACCACCACTATCAACAATACCTTTCCTATCACCTACTCTCACAATCATAGCCTTGTCTTTAATTCCTCTCCCGCTCCTGCCCAGGACCTTACCAAATCCTGCTATTGCTTTCTCTGCATCTCTAAAATCCATCCCCTCTTTTCTGTCCCACTAACTGAGATATTACTCCTACCTCTCAATCTCATCTCAGTTACTGCAGTCTTCCCCTTAGTAATGTGACCCATTTTCCTACCACTCCACTCAATGCATATTGCAGTTATCAAGATAATTTTCCTTCACTGACATTATGACCATTTCTTTTCTGCCATCTGCCTACCACCCTCTTTTTATATATCATTTTAAAACTACTTCTCACTTGCAAAATACACTAATCCTGACCTACCTATATCTTTGCCTTCATGCCATTCCTTCACCTAATTCTCTTCCCAAGCTAGTCTAGGGTGACCAGATGTCCCGATTTTATAGGGACAGTCCCGATTTTGGGGTCTTTTTCTTATATAGACTCCTATTACCTCTCACCCCATCCCCATTTTTCACATTTGTTTTCTGGTCACCCTACAAGCCACCCTTATTAATGTGTGTTTCCATTGTATTTCCTACTTCCAGTTATTTACTATACACTACACTGCCCCAAATGGCTGGAATAACTGGAGCTGGTTGGAACAAGTCTGATGAAACATTGATTTATTGGAATTTCCTGATTCAGTGAAATCTGAACATTTTTGTAGAGATGGTCCAATTTTGCCCAAATTCTGATAGAACTCAGGCAGATTTCCATTGACAACTTCCTGGTTTCCTGCCAGCTCACTCACTCAGCAGCCAGCCTGGCAAACTGCTAGGGACTCTGCGATTTCTGAGTTCACAGCTTTGGAAGCTTCAGCCATGTAAATTGTGCCTAGGCTAGGGACCCCAGGGCTTTAAAGGTCCTCAGCTTTGGAGCAACCAGCCATATTGCCTGCCTCAGAGTAGGGGTCCCAGAGCTTTTTGGGGTCCAGGGCTTCTGGGCAGCAAGCCATACAAATGGTCCCCAGACAAGGGCTCCATTCCTTTTCCCAGAGAATTTGAACATTTGGTTTCATTCAAACAAAATCAAATTTTGAAATATCTAAATCCTCCACACAACTCTGAATAACTTCATCAAAATACACTGAGCTACCTTTATCCTTCCCTTCAATAAACTATTAAAAACCCAGCTGTGTGTTCTAGCTTTAATATCTATGCTCCAGGCCGAATTTTGATTTGGGATTCTTTCATCCTATTTCTATTCAATTTTGCCTTAAAACTAAGTTTTCTGGGAAGGGATCTGTTCTTTTCAGCACAGAATATATTTTCATTGCTAAATGAGAGTGAGGACAAATGTTTAAATTAATGCTATGAGTACTTCCCTACTGCTGTAGCCCTAGTTGTTTTCTCTCACACACTATATCACATAAAGGAGGCAAAATTAGATTGTCATATTGCCGGATCTGCAGAATAAGTAATTAAAAATCATACATTACCAGACCTCATTAAAAAAAAACAAAACCTGAAACAGTTCTACACGAGTTGAAAGTACTGGATCATTAGTGAAAAGTAAATATTCAACCCATTGAACTTAGGCCATTAGGCACAGTACCAAAGAGGAAAATTAACGCTTTTTTTAAAAAAAAAAATATTGAACTAGATAAAAAATTTTGCAGTTTGGGTTGCTCCAATTTTACTCAAAACATTTCACATATAATAAAATTGCTGGGGGCAAGGACAAACATTTCAGCTATAAAACAGCTGTGATCAACTACCTACTTTGAATCAGAGGGATAGCCATGTTAGTCTGGAATTGCAGAAGTGACATAGAGTCCTGTGGCACCTTAAAGACTAACTAAAGTATCAGAGCATAAGCTTTCGTGGGCTATTACCCACTTCATCAGATGCATGCAGTGGAAGTATCCAGGGGCAGGAATATATAAGAGGCAGAGGCCAGGCTAGAGAAAACAAGGTTAGTCCAAGCAGGCTGAACCAGCTTGTTATCTCTAATCAGGGAGAATGAGGTCTAGATTAATCTAGATTAGCTGCTAGAAGAGGACCTCATCCTCCCTGAATAGAGATAATAAGCTGGTTCAGCCTGATTGGACTAACGTTGTTATCTCCAGCCTGGCCCCTGCCTCTTATTTATCCCTGCCCCTGGATACTCCCAGTGCATGCATCCGACAAAGTGGGTATTAGCCCATGAAAGCTTATGCTCTAATACTTTAGTTAGTCTTTAAGGTGCCACAGGACTCTGTCATATCTACTTTGAAACATTGCAAGATTCTCTCCCCTATGAATGTGAGAGAAATTAAGATCACTCTTCCACTTCATATGTTATATATTCACCCAAGCACTGCCCCTTGTCTGCTTTCCCTTTTCTTGGACAGGAGACATTTTTTGGAAAACTGTAAAAAAAATATTTTTTAAAAAAATCCAGCTAAGACACAGTTAAAGCTAACTTAGGCCATTTCATAGGGAAGTGTTGTGATTAAAGCAAGGTTAGGAAGCAAGAAATCTGAGTTTGCCTATGGCTCTGCCATTGATGCTGTGTGACCATGGGCAAGTCACTTCAGCTTGCTGTTCCTTTGTTTCTTCATCTGTAAAAAGGGAATTATAATACTTCCCTACCTTACAGAGTTGCTGCTAGACTTGATGCATGAATGAATTCATATGAGTTTTGCTATTAACTGTTTGTCTAAATTATTAAACTGATGAACAGTAAAAAGTGAGCATTTTCCCACAGTGACTGATCTTGGTATGTGAGGGCTCAATTATACCCTTCTGAAGTATTATTAATGAGCTATATAAAGGACTATTTAGTCTGTTAAAATTCCTAGCGGAACAATTCAGAAAGCACACGTTTGGCCTTCACAGCATCCCTGGGCAACAAGTTCTACAGCTGACTGTGAATTGCATGAAGTACTTTCTTTTGCTTGTTTTAAACCTGCTGCCCATTAATTTCACTGGGTGACCCTGGTTCCTGTGTTATGTGAAGGAGTAAATAACACTTCCTTATCTACTTTCTCCACATCAGTCAAGATTTTATAGATGTCTATCATATCCCTCTTGGTCACTTCTTTTCCAAGCTGAAAAAGTACCAGTCTTTCATCTCTCCTCATATGGAAGCTGTTCCACACCCCTAATCATTTTTGCTGCCCTTCTCTGTACCTTACGTGTTTTATGAACACATTTTTATCTATGTCGGTCAGACATTTCTGGTGAAGTTTCATTTGACACACTCATTCCAGAGCTGATTGCTCTCCTATATCATTCCAATAAAGATGATAAAATTTTGTTGGGGGGATGGGGGGAGAGAGAGAGAGAGAGAGCGCACGCACGAGCACAAACTTTGCAAAACATTGGCTGTGGCTACATGCTTCAAAATCAGTAATGTAAACAAAGTCAAATGGAAAGAGTTTGAAATGGATGAATGTATTATAACTTTTTTGCCCCATATCACCATTTCCTAAGATTTTAAATAAATAGAAAAGGGAAAGCATTAATCTTGCCAAATATAGCTCCATTCAGGATAACAGAATTTCACTTCCTCTTAAGAAGTTTGTTATATGAGCAAGTTTTCTACAGAAGCCTGCAGCTTATTTGTTTTTCTGGTTGTTTGATCCATCTCTGTATATTTGGTATGTTCACTGCAGCAGAATTGCTAAGAGATCCCATGGCAGAAAAAGGAAACTTTGAAAGGGTCGCATGGAAAATAGAATCAGAAGTACTACAAAAGAAATGCTACCATTTTGCAATTGCCATGTAACTGAAAGTAGAAGACAAAAGGTCTGAGTCACCACTCTCCAGTCACTCCTTGTTCAGGCAAAGGGATATGACTTTAGGAGAAATTTTCCGTGAGTAAGGAATATTAGGGTCCTAAGATAAAATACTGGATCTAATGCATCTATTCTTACTTTTATTTTATAACCTCAGAACTCCTCAGGGCAACATGCTACACCTCACAACACGTGTCTTTGTCACATTAAAAGCAAAGTAATTTTAGAAGCACAGTGTTTAGCTGTTCAGACATACAGACAGACATGTCCCAGGGGAACCAAAGTCTGTGTAGGCTGCAGTGGAAACAATGTTGGAATCAGAGTATTGATGTGCTCTTCCAATGGCATGGCAGATTTGCTATTAATTTTGCTACCTACATGGGTCATGGCTGCTAAATTAACTGTCATTAGTGATATATTAAGTTCTCAAAGTTTGTGACAGATTTCGTTCCTCATCTGTTCTGAAGCTGACAACAGCCATTTTCATAGCCTCTGAAAATCACGCTGCAGTTATAGACTTTGAGTGTATGACAGTGACTTTAAGTAGTGTTATGGCTGACATACAGCATTTGCTGTTATTAAAAAAAAAAGTCAGTATCCTCAAGTGAGTTATCAGACTTTGGTAAGAGTGCTGATTGAGGCAGTTTAAAATCCTCTCTCTGTCTTTTAATGGAGGTCATTCAAGATACCATCAAAATTGTTACAACATTTGTCTTATTTTTACCTGAAGTGGGAAAACATTGATGCTGATGACCTTAAATGGCTCAAGTAAATGAGGGCACTGACTTGCTCTGAGGGTAACCCTCATAACTCCACATCACAAACAAACAAAAAAAGTCTGTTTTTAACCCATTCTTACTCCTTTTAGGCAGAAAGACTCAGTTTTTTCACTGACCTTTCCTCCCTGTTCTCTAAACATGACCAGGTAACTGAAATAGCAATCACACTTCATGAATCTCAGCAGCTCTTTAACCCACAATTACCTTGGCAAACAGCATGAACTATTATATTTGAAGAAACCATACCAAAAAAGAGTGTTTGTGGCCTATGCTCTCCACAGCCCAAGAACAGAAAATCTCTGCTGAGCTGCATGGGAAGGGAATGAAAGAAAAGACATGTTATTTTAAACTATCTCCAAACCATACTGCTGATAATAGTTGTTACCTTAAAGTTTACTAACCCAGGCATTTAGTAAGCCGTACACTTGTTTTATAGAATATAAAGAGTTCCAAGAGTATAAAAACACTGTGTGCTACCTACTGGTACCATTCTAATGGGATCTTTCTCCTTTTCATTGCTAAATGTCACTCATGTTAACATACATATTTCACCTTTCTAGCAAAATGGTGCAGTCCTGGACTAAATGGACTTTTTTTTAGGGATGGCTCTTAAAAATGAAAACTACTAATTAAAAAGCAACATTTATCTTTATACTTTTATAACAGGCTTTATTAGGCAGTCAAAAAAACCCACATCCTTAAAATAGATTGGTGAAATTAAGTAACACTGAAATTTAAAATGACAGAGAAAGTGGTGTTTACTCCAGTATTTTCTCTTGACACAACACTTTCAAATGTGCAGAGGTTGGCCTAAATGTAATGGGTCAATTGGCATTCACTGTCACTTATTTTGTAATGCCAAACTGCAATGTCATTTTAAATTACTAGTGCAGAGTACTTCAAACCCACCATTTTTAACATTTGCAAGCTGTCAATCTTAGATACTAATAAATACTTTAAAATAGATTTTTATCTGTTTTACAACTGTTAAAATCTGTGAGGAACATACTCTGAAATCCAAATAAACTTGACCAATGTGACACTATGAACCACTTGTAATATAAGAATAATTAATAACCATTGAATTATTTTAAATTCTTTTTTTCTAGATTTTGAATTTGGATGAAAAATTGTGAATATTTTCTATGAAAATAGAGTTCCATTATTCATCTTGTAAAACTGATTAAAAAACTTCAAAATTCTGAAGGAAAATATCCATCCATATTTCATTTTTATGGGGAAAAAGGGGTGGGTTCACACACACACTTCCTTTTCTTTATCAGTTCTGTTGCCAACAGAAAATTAGACACTTTCAGGAACCTAAAATATTTTTGTTCTTCTGCAGCAAAGCTAAATGTGTACTATCCTATGAATTTGGTACAGGTAGGATCCAGCCTCTCAACCCATTTCTGTATTAATTCAAACTCCTCATCTCACCTTCCTTCCCCTCAGATGAGTTCTGTTCAGATAATGGGGGAAATTATCAGTGGATGGGGCCCATGAAATATGCAGACCCTAGCTCTACTCAATCTCAACTCCAGCAATGCCCCAGAAAGGTACATGAAGAGCTCCAGAGATATCTATAGAAGGAAGGAGAGCAGAGGATGAAGATACAGTAGAGGTGGCATTCTCCCTGTCTGCCTAGACCTCTGCTTTTTGGGGACCTTCTGACTTATCAATACCAAGGGTGCTTGTGAGAGAAATCAGTATTATCAACCTATGAGGAACAAAACCAGTAAAGAAGTAAATGCTATTTTCTAGCATCTGGGAGGACATTTCAAACAATGGAATGCACAAATACGCAAGACATTTTTGAAAAGTAATTAACACTGTCAGTTCAAATACAGTTCTCAAAAATTCATATTCTGGGACTGCTGACCACATATACATTTTGTAGATATATCAGTTTTGTTACTATATCCATTATTCCTCTGTGAATCTACCTGATACCTCTCTGAAAAAAGATAGGACAACTTGCTATGTTCCAGGAAAAGTCAATTCTCTAAAGTACTGCATGTGGCTGTGAAGCAACTAAATAGCTATTTGAGTGTAAATGTACTGGAAATAGTTTGAATTATAAAGATAACATTCAGAAATTGAAATTATCTACCTTAGCTTTAGAGATGAACATGAAAAAGAAGTGTTAGCGAATACTGATGATAATGCTACAAAGCACTACGTATTCTAAAGCTTCACATAATCAGCCAGTGACTATTCTTGATTTTACACAATGTTTTCTTCTCTAAAATAAATGTTAAGGGAAAACTGGGTGATTAGTTAAATTGACAATGGATATAGAGGCCTCGACACCTAGTCTAGGCACCTATATTCTGATGCTTTAATCTATGTTTAGACACATCAATCAGAATGGCCTGATTTACCAGTCTGCTGGGCATGCACTGTAGTGATTCACTTTTGTGGAACCTATGAGTGCTCAGCACCTCTTAAAAAATATCAGGCCACATTGTTTTAGCTGTAGAAATATAAATGTAGGCATCTGTGTTCAGAGTGGAAATGTGTAATGCAAAGTAACTTTACACTGTATAAAACTAAACAAGAAATGGGAAAATGGTTTGGCAAAAAATAAGAATTTGTAGTAACCAAGTCTTCACGCAGAATTCAAACCAACATTCCTTGATGTTCAGTATTGGTGGGTGGGCAGCTATTAAACTGAGTAATTTGTTTTCTGTTTATCTTGAAATGTCTACAAACTGTGTGCAAGCAACCGTTGTTTTCTTCTCAGACTTGCTGGAGAGGAGACACTTACAGAAATACTGAATGTCTCTCATGGAAACTTTACTTATGTTCTTTCCTTTTGTTTTCCTTAATCTAAAGACAAACAATTTGGCAGTTCCACAATTTCGAGAAGAGATCTAACAACCCCATGTCTTGTTAATAAGCACAGGCCACAGTCAAACCCCGGATGAATTCAAAGGTCTTTTGTGGTTCAAACAAAACATTTTTCACAAGTATAGTTACAAGAGAATACAAATATATTAATAAAAATCCACAGAACAATTTTAAATGATCCACATTAATTTCAGACACTTATCACATTCTTCATAGTTCAAAGAGTACTAAATCCCTAGCCCTCAGCAGCAGTAGAGTGCAGTCTGCACTTTGCAGGATAGGTCCAAAAACAGTATGATGGGGAAAAAAACCAGTGGATTCAATTTATCTACTGTCTAATTTTACTAAGGTTGATTTTATTGACAGCTATGCAAACAGGAATTAAAGTGTGAAATCCACGTAAGGAAGACTAGAATCTGACTTAATCAATTAAATTACACCAAGGATTAATTTGTCACATCTTTTACAGCAAATGAAAGTTCAATTTTTGTGAATAAATGTTAATTAGCATACAAAACCCAAGAAAAAGTTGGTCCAGAATTTGATTCCCCACCACACTCATTTACCCCCACAGATACATACATTCTCACTTTAGTAGTGCAATGCATCCAGGAAGCATCAGATGTAGATACCTGGGGACAGATTGCCCTTGCATATGTGAATTCTTGGGGCAAGTCTACACTACCCATTGGATTGGCAGGTAGTGA
Organism: Dermatemys mawii; assembly: GCA_007922305.1. Taxonomy (NCBI): domain Eukaryota; kingdom Metazoa; phylum Chordata; order Testudines; family Dermatemydidae; genus Dermatemys; species Dermatemys mawii. Next base: position 42,343,397 of record ML677334.1, on the reverse strand, counting down.
TCGATCTATCGGGGATTGATTTTATCTCGTCTACACTAGATGTGATAAATCAATCCCGGAGCACTCTCCCAGTCAACTCTGGAACTCAACCACTGCGAGAGGAGGAAGCGGAGTCAATGGGGGACCGGCAGCTGTCGACTCACTGCCATGAAGATGCCCAGGTAAGTCAATCTAAGATACATCAACTTTGCTGCATATCTCAAGTCAACCTCTGCCCCCCACCCCCAGTGTAGACCTGGCCTCGGATAATGCAGAGCTGGCTGTACAAACTATATTAGTACTCAACTTATCCAGCACAGGAGCTTTGCCAAGGGAAAAGTATAACAAGAACACTGTTGTTCTCCAGCAAACCCTGGCTATGAAATGACTTCTTGCAGGGATTTGACAGATGGCAGAACCTTGAGAAACAACACACTACAAACTCTGATGACCATCTGAGAGATCATTGTGTTAAGCTTGCTAGTGGGAGATTTACTATCTATTACGCTGAAGCCTTAGGAATACTATAAAAAGTCATTTAATAGGGTGGCCAGATGTCCCAATTTTATAGGGACAGTCCTGATTTTTGGGTCTTTTTCTTATATAGGCTCCCCCTCTATCCCGATTTTTCACATTTGCTGTCTGGTCACCCTATTTAGGAAAGACAGTAAGTGTTTAAACTTCTGTCACTTTTGAAACAGAGTCAGTGGAGCTACCCCAGCTGAGTGTCTGGCCTCTGGACTGTTTTTGACAAAGTATATATCACATGTCATAAATGAAACTAGTAATTTACAGTTGTATCTGTATAGTTTGATTGGTTTTGAGAAAGAAGAACAACATTGTGTCTCCAAAGTGTAAATAGGGTTGTTGCTATGAAAGACTTCAGAATACTGAATCTGGAATTACAGGAAGACCTAGTGGACCAAATTTGGCTGTCAGTTATATTGGCATCAATCCAGAACAATTCACTGAAATGCTTGGATTTAGTCTGAAATTAAGCCAGTGTTAAATGTGTGGGTAGTATCTTTCTTTACTTAGTTTGTAATTTACAAGATGTTAATATGTTATAATTCATTTATATAATGTAGGCCCATGTGATTACTCACATGAGGTAAATAGGATTTGGTTTTTATGAGTGTATAGTTCATAAGTGAGAATATTGATCAGGCAAAGAAACACAATTATTGCCCAGTAACCATAGTGCAAGTCAAACTACATTTCTCTTGGAATAATGAGGTTAAGACAACCATTAGACCTATGAAGAGATTTTACAGAATGTGAGAACCTAAATTAAGTCAAACATGAGTTGATATACTTTACAGATCCAATAGCCAATATTGTGGTACTTAAATCAGTCATTTTTAATAGCAGAACATTGATGATCATTGAAAAGTCTATATTTGTCACCAGTAATACTTTTTTATAGCAGTGGCCTTGATCATCCACTCTGTTATATAATTTTCATGTTAGCATGGGAGTTCAATGGCATAATACTGGTTTAATTGAATGATGAATAAGACCCAAACACTGCAACTTCAGAACTGCAACTAAACATGAAATCAAACCTTAAACTGAAAAGAAACACACACATTCCTGATTCATATTACAACAGGCATCAGTGGAGCTACACAAATGAGAGGTTTGTATTTTCTAGTCAAACATGTTTTTAAAATCCTTATCTGGAAACAATTTTTAAATATTGAAGGGCAGTTACAAAGCCAAAGTCAATGTATTCAAAATGTGTTTGATAAAAGAATGAGTAACAGAGGAGATATTTTGGCAAAGGATATGCAGGCTTTGTCAGCAAAAGGAGTAATTAGGGAAAAACTATGAAGCTAAAGATTCATATTTGTTTGATGGGCAGGTAGGGGTAGCCCTGCGGTAGCCAGCCAGGGGGACTGCAGCCTCATATTCACCTGAAAGTTGGTGATGCTGGCTGGAGTGGAGGCATGGCTATGGTTACCCAATGGTTGATCAGATTCAGCATATCTAAGCAACTTCTACAGAAGATCCCTCTCTGGAGAACCCAGCAGGATGTAAAGCTGCTTGATTCAAGTTGAAATCCAAAAGGAATGATAAATAGCAATATTGTCACCTACATTTCCCTCTGGTGAATCCCACCAGGGCTGAAGCACATCATTCCAATATAGGGAGATATAATTTGCATCCCTCCTTGCCAGCAAGTGTGAGTATGACACCACGTCTTACCTGTAAAATGTTCCTTATGCTCTCTTCTAATTTGTGTTTTTAGTATATGTTAAGTGTTTAGAAACAGATGTGAACAAACCAACTGGTGATAACAGACAGAGAAAATTAGCTTAAAATAAAAAAGAAATGCCCCAGATACTTGAGATTCATTCTTCAGGTTGATTGATTCATAAGACTGAGCATTTTTAACAATTAACATCTGAAAAAAAAGGGCACCCCAACAGAAGAACTTTCTCAGCATTTGTACATTCAATGTACACTGTAGTACACAATCTCAAGCAGGTGAAAAGGTCATAAAGAATGTAGGATTTCAGACTTAGCAATACCAATATATGTTTTTCTCCACGAATAGCCGAAGGGCTGCCTCTCATATACATTTGATTGTTTTATTTCATACATAAGAACTGCCATGCTTTGTCAGCAGTTTACAGTTCATACATTGTAGCTATAAACAGGATATATTTATTTCAGCATATAACCATGGCTAGGATTTACTTTTGTCACTCTTAAAATATGTAACACACATCACTTTACATGTACAACACAGCATCTTTTACTAGAAGCTCTTCCATGATAATACAATTCATTTAAAGGATCTGAAATTACAGTTAAGGATCTAATAAATTGCTTTGACATAGATATTGGTTATATTTTTTATATTGGCTGCTGGACACATTTAATTTTTTTCTTACAGACTTGAATCCTAATTGTGTTGTTGGAAATAATTCGCTGTTTTTTCTAGACGCTGAGATTTTCTGAACATCATTTTTTTCAGCCCCTGAGGTCTTAGAAATAAGTCTAACACTTCAGTATATGAACACATTGATATAAATAGTGTACATTATTGTACTTCCTGCTTTACAAGCTCGGTAATGTCTAAATCGGTATTTTCTGCAGAAATTGTGTCCTGTGACACAGTTAGGAGAAGGAGTCCAATTGTTTATTTTTTTTAAAGTTTAAGTGAGCATCTCATATCTACTACATGCACATACTTCATCCATTCTTGGAATGTAGGAAAATTTAGGCATTGTCATACTGCTCAAACTGAGGTTCATTAAGTCCAGTGACTTCTCTTCAACCCTGTCCAGCACTTGATACAGTCAAGGAAAGGTATAAGAACCCTGCAGAACGAAGAATAATCTGCCCCCCACATTAGGTTTGATTTGGAACGCTAAGATTTAGAGACAGGCATAAGCCCTGAAGCAGGAGGTTTAATATCCCTTCCATATTTTGACATAATTAATCATAACTCATTTTTTCCTAATATTTACATACATAGCCACTCTCTTTTTTAATCTTGCTATGTTTTTGGCCTCTACAATTTCCTGTGTCAATAAGTTCCACAGTCTAATTACATGTGTGAAAAAATATTTTGTTTTATTGCGATTGAATTTGCCACCTTTTAATTTAATTAAATGTTGCTTTGTTCTTGTGTGGTGAGACAGTGAACTGAAATTCCCAATCTACTTTCTCCATCCATTCATTATTTTCTAGATTTTCTTCATTTTCCCTCTCGGCTCTTTTCTAAGGTAAACAATCCCAATCTTCTCTCTCTGCATAGGAGAGTTTTCAACCCTTGATCATTCTCATTCCTCTTCTATGGATTCCCTCTAGTTCTTCAATATCCTCTGAGTTGGAGGGGACTAGTACTGCATACAGTATTGCAGACAGACATGACCGTACCTGCTGATAGTGCGGGGGCAGTGGCTTCAGTAGATGTTATTAAGCATGCTCAGTCCATGTGATCATGCTGGGTATAAGCCAAGCAGCCACTCTGAGAGGGAGGGACACACCTGACCCCCATGTGCCCTCCCCATGCATCGCCTCTGATGGTCACACCATTGATCTATATGAATTCCTTACAATATTCTCTGTATTAGTCACAATACCATTCCTTATTCATCCTGATATCCTGTTAACTATTTTGATCACAGCTGTATATTAAAAATGCTCTCTACCCAGCTTCTTTTCTTGATTAGATATGACTTGTATTGAGACTTCTTTGCCATAGTTCTTTCATATTTACCCACTAAAATAAAATATTTATCCAACATCATTTAATTTTCTGCATTATTTAAAACGATCCTCTTTCAAACCCTAAAACTTTGTGAAAAATCCTTATTTTTCCCTGAAATTTTCCAGTTATTCACATAGTAACTAAGGACCCACAGTTATGAGTTGTTACTGTTTAAGAATTGCCCAGATATCAAGATAAGATAGAACAAAGGGCTAAGAAAATAAAAACCTTAGGTCTAGTGACTAAACTTCTTAAATAGTTTGAGAAAACTCAGAGTAGCTGCAGCCTTTCACAAGAGCGTACTTCTGGTTCTTCTAAAGAAAGTTCTTTTTTCCCTTGTCTATGAAAGAGTGAATTAATTAAAAATTACATTATGATCAAACACTGACATTATAACAAGTGCCAGAGACAGCAATAAAATAGGAAACTTGATGGAATCTAATATAATGAATAAAATGTGTATAAAAGGGGAAGTTAACTATCGGTGACACAATTTTGGACAAAATACGGTAAACTTTAATGATCGAGTTTACCTTATGGGCAAACTTGTTAGGAAAGAAAATAACTGTGTTCATATTGATTCATTTTAGTTTAAGTAATAAAATGAAGGAGTAAAGGTAATGTTTGTAATTAAGCATGCTTATATCAAAATACACGCATGCTTAAAGAGGATCTGAAGCCAAACAGTGTGATTATAAGGACACTTGACCACAGAGTGGAATAATCAGAAATGTTACTGATTAATAAGGCACATAATCATTTCACACAATTGTTGTTACAACAAGAACAGAAATGGAAATATATATGAAGCTACTCTGGCCTGCCGAAGCAAACAGTGACTCTGCATTGTGTGAGGGAATGTAAAAATAAGTTTAAAGAGAATCAAAGAATATGAAGGGACTTGGTATAAATTATGTGAATTTAAAACTTGATATTTTAGCAACTAGCAGCATGTTGATGGAGAAACTACAGCCTGAGCAAGTGTAACTGCAAGGCTGGCCAAGGGATGCACAGCAAAACGGCAATCAGAAAGCAACTTGCAGAGGTAAGTTACTGAACTGAGCACATCAGCCAGTGTTCAAAGTATGTCCCTAGATGGTTGTAACAACAGCCATTGCCTAACTTGTCTTACACAAGTTAGTGTGACAAGATGTGTTGCAAAAAGACTGAAAAAATTCCAGTATACAAAACACAAAAACCCAAAAGTTGATGTGTGGTTCCCTGATTGGATGGTAAGAGAAGACTACTCACTTTGGTTGAACATTTCAAATCTTTGGAAGAGGTAAGGGTCACCATCTGCCGGATTCATGCCAGAACTTCCTAGAAGAACAACCAAATTGAACTACCCAGAAGGAATAGGATAAAAATTTTAGAAAGCCAAATCAACTGAGAGCCCTCCTGGTGACATCAGGTACCTCTCTCAGATAGGCAGCTTTAACTGTCTCTATTTTTCAGCAGTTTGCATTGCCCACTAGTACACTGAGAAAAGATTATAGTCATGTCTGTCCTTTGTATCACCTGTGTTTACAATGTCAACTCTTGCCATGAACAATAATTGGGCTAAACTGATGGCTGAGCCAAAGATCTGATAATAAGTAACATAGACTTTCTCTTGGGTCAATCAATTGCTTCCTGAAACTGGGTATCTTGGTAAGGAAGTCTATGTGTTTAAAGCAGATACACAAAGACTGTCATTGCGAGTCCTTGTCTGTAACAGGTTCCAATCAAGATTATTGTAAAGTAGCTTTGAAACTGAACAAATTACTGTTGTTGAATAAGATTGTAGAGCCACTGTATATGTCTCCTATAATTAATGGTTTAATACTGCCTTTTAAGTTCTAGGTACATACCAATATAAAATGAGACCAAATGCTCAAGCTTCTTGAACTGTGCTCAATCTACATAATCTGTCATAAATGTAGGAGTTTATGTTAGATTGTTAGGAACATTACTCAGATCCTGGGGCTAATATAATTTGTGGGGAAGCATATTAAAAATGTTGTCTATTTTAGATCCATTACCAAGAAGACCTTGAACTGGCATGCAAGAAATTCACCAAGCTGTATTGTGATTTATCTTTGGATTGTTTTTCGTCTTTGTCAGCAACACTGGAGTTACTAATCAGTCAAAAATCTAAACAAAGACACCTTCCCACATAGTGATTGAGTATGAATGTTATTTTCTATTGTGGCTGGGTGATTTGTTCTGAAAAACGTAAATGGTTATATCGACCAGTTTTCTAGTTTGTGTTAGCCAAAACCTAGATCAACACTATTTTTATCTTCTTAGATCCTACACTATCTGTTGCTGTTATTAAACTCTACAAAACTAAGTAAAACTTTTGTATTCTTTAGTTAAAGGATCAAAATTGAAGAGCCCTATAGTGGTGTGCACTCACCACATGCAAGCAGCCCATTGTCAAGTGAGTGTAGCCTTCCTTGGGCTTCAGTCCTTAATTAGTCCTGTAATCTAACAGTGGTCTCAGCCCTGGTATTGAGCCATACTCCAGGGCTTTCCCTGGAGGAAATGCCCTCCCTCTCTCTGGGGTTTTCAGGCCCCAGCTCTCCTATTGGGCCAATAAAAGTGTTCAGTACCCATTCTGGGGTGCCTCAAAGTCCAGAGCACTTCCCTCAATGGCTAAAGAGGGTGAGGTCCCAGCCCAGGGATCACACAGACAGCAGCCATCTGCTGTTTCCCTTTATCTGAGTTGCACCATTGCTCTGATTCCCTGGACCACTCCCCATGACTCCACACCTTCTTCACTCTTACCTCAGGACCTTGTCCTGATGGAGTTCCAGCAACCAGCACAAAGCTCTTTCTTGCTTCTGCCATCATTGCTCTGTCCAAGGTCCTGTAGCTCCCTCAGCCAGCCCTCCATCTCTAGCAAGAAACTGATCTCACACTAGGCCTGCAGCTCTTCTTATACTAGCCTGCTGGTCCCTGGTTGGCTGTTCCCTGCAGCCCCTTTCTGATTGCCTGTGTCACACACAACCACTCTAGGAAGCTTGAGGGATCCTCTCAACTGTCCTTTTCTGGGGTTGGGGGTAGCAGGGCCATGAGGACTCCAGCAGGGGCCACAGAGGGTCTGGTATCCCACGTCATAGGCCCTTACGAAAGTGGTATGGGTAATCAGTTAAGCAGTTGCTTAACTAAGGTCTGTTGTATATCCTTTCTTAAGTTCATTACAACTGAAAAAAATGAAATTGTAGAAGTTTTTGTTTTCTGCCTTTCCTCCCTCCTTCTTTCTTTTTCCCCACTGAATGCAGTAGAATGAATGATATCCAGTGTATTATGTGTTTTCTTTCTTTCTTTCCTTTTAATCTCACCTTTTCGGGGGTAGGGATGTCTCCTTTTTTTCTTTTCATTTTCCTCAAGGAAAAAAACTCCAACTGGCTCTAGTAAGAATTATTATTCCCATTTACAGGTGAAGCAATAAGAAGAAAAGTGAAATGACTCACCCAAAATCATATTAAGTCAATGGGAGAGCCAGGTTTAGAACTGACTTCTAAACTTGTGCTTATTCCTCCAATGCACACTGTCTTATAGCCTCAACATTCCCAAAGAATAAGATTACAGAACCTTAATTACCTCTCACTAGATTAATTCCATGAAGTTGCTCCTGATTTCCACTGGTTTAAGTGAGAGGAAGTTTGAGTGTTTTATATCACTAGGTCTGCAATAAAAAAAAGCAAATCTGATTTTAAAATCAGCTGTAGTTGCGATATTTTGGTAATGTACAGTCAAAATAAATGGGGACATAGAATAGGATAATTGTTTATTTCCAGATGTGTTCAATTACACTGAATTATTATGTGTAACATAGTTTTACATCTAATCATGTTGTTAGAAAAAGGAACATTGAGGTAATGAAAGAAGAACATTCAATATACAAACTTGATGACATTTATCATCAACATAGAAAGCAATCATCTACTACACGTTTCCTAGGGGGATGTTGTTTTGTTTTTATACTAGTTTGTGTATTTGCTGCAAGCAGACTATAAACATTATTTGTGAGTACTTTAGAGACTGAAATATACTCCTCTCTCTTTTGTTTAATGAGCTCTTATTTAACTTACTTTTGATAATATAACTAAGACATATAGTCATGACCCTGCACTGCCATCATTTCAGTTTATCAAATATTTGGCATGAATAACAATATTTATAGGTTTGGATCTTTACCTCAACTGTGATTTAAACTATTCAGTGCTATGAGATTGAATTCTCTGATATATGGAAGCTATGTAGCATTGAACTGAAGAGCTGAGGCAAAACCATCAATGGCTTAACCCTCATCTCCCCTACAAAAAAACACTCCTTTTATGCTATAGGAGATTTGACATTAATCTAGTAATAGGCATCAATGTAATTCTTTGGACACAGTACATGTCATATTTCACAACTTGTTTTATTTGATCATTTTAATAGCTGCATCTTTAAATCCTGACTGTGGTTCAAGAGAGCTGGTATCTACCCCCAGCTATGCCACTGTCCTGTTTGGTGACCTTGAACAAATCATTTCACCTCCCTGTCCCTTAGCCAAAATGACATTTATTGAATGGGGCTAATGATACTTGCATTCGGTAAACTCTGCAATCTACAAATGAGAAGTGCTATAATAGAGCTAGAAACTATTATATTATTAAAAGACACGGGGATGTATAATACAAAATTCTGCTTGACACTCCCACTGATTTCACGGAGCAAGTTTGCTCAGGGCTTGTCTACACTTACAGCACTAAAACGACACAATCTCCTGCAGTAGCACTTAGTGAAGGCACCACCTACACCAAAGGGAGAGCTCCTCTTACCATTGTAGGTGCTCCACCTCCCTGGGAGGTGGTCATTATGTTAACGGAAGAAGCCCATCCATCAACAGAGCACTGTCCACACCCCTGAGTGACACAGTCAGCATGCTGTCAGAAATTTGTAGTGTAGACCAAGCCTTATTGTGATTCAAACAAGATAATTCTGAATAGAGTTCATTATAGAGTGAACAGGGCAGTTCTTCAACTGGTGTAACTCCATTGATGTCAAGAAGACTATGCTGATATATACCAAATAAAAAATCTGCTCCTCTTTCAGGAGTGCTTATAGAGTGCACTCATGTTTTCCTCCGTAGTGGCTAGGATCACCCAGAACCCAGGCTGAGTTACAAAACAATTAAATAAATCATACAATAATCTGCTTTGTAGCATGTGCAAAATTACTTTGTGGGAATGCGATGAAAAAATAATTTTAAAACTCTCTCCATATTATATTACACTAGTTAATTTTCTTCTTGCAGCAGTATCACAACCAAAGTCTAACTCAAATGGTCTGGCAAATAAAAGTTTTGAACTGTACTAAAAAATTCTGTAACCCTGCCAGCTTAGCTGTTTCTAACTCCAGAACCTGTTGCATCCTCTGCATAAGAGATTTAAAGGGGCAGGGACTTGATCGCATTCTCCAGCTTAATTTATTAGTTACACTCATTCGGTCACAAAACAGAAATAATACCAAACGACTAAAGTAACCTATCACATATTGGTTAAAATAAGGGCTGTTAAACAAAGAAACAAAAAACAAAGGAACATCCCCCTTCCCCATCAGAAAATGGGTTTTCACTGGAATCAAAGTTTTCCATGGGTTTTCCAATTTTGGCAGAATTTTCCGTTGGGAAAAATCAAACCTAAGGTAACCTCAAAAGAGATTTTGTTTGTATCCCATTTACTTTTACGCAAATTATTTTAAAATTAATTTTCATTAATGCCCTACAATGAACTTTGATATTTCAGACATCTGTCTTCATTTTAATGACCTGCTGTTAAAATGCCTAATGGATTTTACCACAAATTAGTTCCCTAAAAATGGTGTTAATTTAAAAATTAATTTGAAAATATAAAGACAAAAGAATAATAGAAATCATATTATAGGGATACCCCTTTCTGCTAATTTTACTAAAGAAGAAACTGGGATGACTGGATAGGTTAGGGGATTGGTAATGGGATATAAGGCCACTACACTCCAAGGCGCTGAATCTGTAAAGTGCTTTATACGGGTGGACTCATGTACTCACCCAGGGTGCCTCTGATGTCAGTGAGGATCTGCCCAGGCTGAGCAACTCAAGTATCAATTCAAATCTCTCCCCTGCTAATAGCAGTTAAAAATCATTGCCATCCAATCACTGATTAACAGGTGTTTTTAGGCCAGTTCCTGATGAATAGCTGTCTGGAATCCCAGAAGCCACCATCAAAGGTAAAATAAATTGGCACCCCTGCTGGTAACCTCAGCAGAGAGAAAAAAAACTAAATAGGCTATGGAGACTGAATTACCTTTGCCATATATGCTGATCTGTACAAGGGAGGTTGGGGGCACCTCAGCAGCATGTGCTAAAAGCTAGCATGTCTGCTATGTTGTGTTTGGTTAAAAAAAAAAAAAAGAAAGAGGAATCTGGAGCCCAAGCTGTCTGACACCTTTTTACATACACTAAACTTACTTCCTAGCCACTACATAATACCATGCCTGGAAATGAAGTGATAGATTCCATTATCCTAGATCTGTGCAGCTGCCAAGCAATGCATACAACTGTACCTCTGTGCCTGCCTCAATGTCTACTGCCTCATTATTGTGCTATGTTAGTGCAAAAATACAGCCTACCAGATGACACTTATCCTGCAAGGAGCCCACTGCAGGCAGACTCCTGCATCAATATCAGTTGACTTCAGTGGTACTCTCCAGGGGTGCATAAATCTGCCCAAAATAGAGATCTATATCATTTACCCTCTACAGAGGCAGAGAAATTGCACCAATTTAGCCAAATCAGCTTCTAAATTGATTTTGTTAAATTGGTGCAATCTCTTGCGTGGACACTCTTCAATGGGCAAAAGCATGGCTAATATAGCTATAGATCACCTCAGTTTGATTTAGAATTCGATTGGCACAATTTCTTTGTGTAGACAGGACTTAAAGCCTGGCTGTCTCTTTTTTTTTTTTTTAATTGAAATTTCTTCCTGCTAGGGGCTTTTAAGTGATAAGGACAATACTGTCTGTTAAAAGCACAATGCTTCTGGTAATGGTTGCAGAGTGCCTGTGAATCAGCAGCTGTAAAAATGCACAGGCGCTTTCAGCAAACTCAGATAAATAGATGTCATTTCTGGATCTGTACTATAAGGGATACTTTAAAAAAATATACCAAAATATAAATAAACAAGGGTGGCAACATAAAGTGTGGGTCTTTTCTGGAAAGTGAGTGCGAAAATGGAATGTAGGGTAATGTATTGTCCTTCAGTGATTAGCAAATTAAATATGCTCAGTTTAATAAATGATCAACATCCCTAATTATGGCTTCAGTTTTACCTATGTGATCCCATGGCTTTGAGCATATATTGACTAGTGTAAACAAGTAACTATATTCATTGGAGAACTTGAAACCATTTGTGGGCTGAAGGAAGGGTATTCTCAGCAGAAGGTCCTTAGACTGTGAGATTCCCAAATACCAGACATTTTGAGTCCTGACAGCTTTTGTGATCTATGAACGAGTGGAACCTCCGCAGTGCAGTTAAAGTGGAGGTGCAAGTTGTTATCCACAACAAGGTTTGTCCATTCAATATATAAGCAAGCCATTTGCCTCAGCTATGGAGAAAATCCTTTCTGCATCTGCAATTAATAAAGATAATGGGCCCACAGGATAATTAACTCTTTAATACAAAAAAAAATAACATCTTTGTAGTCAAAGAGAAAAAATATACGTTTCCAACAAAAGAAAAAAGTGCTCTCAAACTATCACATTTCAACCTTTAGAGTCTATTGTGGGGCAACAAAAAAGACATTGTCTCAAAAGAATAAAACATATGCACAGTCAAACAAAAACTGTTCTTCCTCAATCCCCATGACTATCCATAGCAACATAGGTTTCACCAAGCATCTCAAGTCAGGAGAGACCTGAGTCATCTATTGCATCAACAATAGCAGAACCAGAAAGTCACAAGGTGATGGCATGGGTGGGGTGGAGGGAGAAGGGAAAAACAAACCATAGACAAAAATTCAATTTCCCCAGAGCCGGTGTCAGCTGAGACATTCACTTCACAGTTCACACATGGCCCAGGAGAGTTTCACAATTAATAGGTTTCAGAAGGGGAGCAGTGTTAGTCTGTATCAGTAAAAACAATGAGGAGACCTTGTGGCACTTTAGAGACTAAGAAATTTATTTGGGCATAAGCTTTCACAGGCTAGAATCCACTTCCTCAGATGCATGGAGTGAAAAATACAGTAAGCAGGTATAAACTTACAGCACATGAAAAGATGTGAAGATGAAAAGAAAACATTGGTAGATATGCAGGTGAATGAGCCCCTGATGGCGTGGTTAAGTCCTATGATGTTGTCCTTTGAATAGATATGCAGACAGAGCTGGCAATGGGGTTTGTTGCAGGGATTAGTCTGCTGTGTAGCCGCTGGTGAGTATTTGCTTCAGGTTGGGAGGCTGTCTGTAAGCGAGGATGGGCCTGCCTCCCAAGGTCTGTGAGAGTGAGGCATCATCCTTAAGGATAGGTTATAGATCTTTGATGATATGCTGGACAGGTTTTAGTTGGGGGCTGTAAGTGATGGCTAGTGGCGTTCTGTTACTTTCTTTGTAGGGCCTGTCCTGTAGTAGGTGACTTCTGAGTACCTTTCTGGCTCGTCAGTCTGTTTCTTCACTTCCCCAGGTGGGTACTGTAGTTTTAAGAATGCTTCACAGAGATCTTGAAAGTTTGTCTCTGTCTGAGGGATTGGAGCAAATGCGGTTGTATCTTAGGGCTTGGCTGTAGACAGTGGATTGCGTAATGTGGTCTGGATGAAAGCTGGAAGCATGTAGGTTTTCAGTATAGGTGGTGTTTATGTGACCATCACTTATCTGCACTGTAGTGTCCAGGAAGTGGATCTCGTGTGTGGACCTAATGACATCAGCCACACCATCAGGGGCTCATTCTCATGCACATCTACCAATATGATATGTGCCAACAATGCTCCTGTGCCAAACCAGACAGTCTCTATGCAAAAGAATAAATGGACACAAATCAGATATCAAGAATTGTAACATTAAAAAAATAGTAGGTGAGCATTTCAATCTCCCTAGACCAAGAATGGACAAACTTTTTGGTCTGAGGGCCACATGGGGTTGTAAAATGGTATGGAGGGCTGGGTAGGGAAGGCTGTGCCTCCCCAAATAGCATGG